>BSBK01013144.1:0-257500 GCA_027943335.1 Chamaecyparis obtusa | reverse complement strand
TTCATCATGAATGAATTTAATAAACTTATCAATAGGAGAAGCAACAACATGCATGGCATTCAACCAAGGCAAACCAAGCTTAACTTAAAACTGATCAGAAGTAGGGACAAAAATGGAGGTAGTGTCCACAACTTTACCACAAAGTTTAACAGGCAAGTTAATAGAACCAAATGATGGATAGAGAAAACCATTACAAGTTTGGATCCACACATTAGATTTATCATAAAAATCACATTGTAAGTTCTTCATAAAAAGGTTTTCTTTAGTAATGACATTGACTAAGGATGTAGATCAATAAGACAACCAAGCATAGGTATCTTTTAAATCCTAGCATAAATGTAGAGGGGACTGTCGAGAGCTTTAACAGTCTCAGAATCATCAAAGATGATCAAGAGTTCTATAGGTCTTTTATTCTTAGGTTGTTTTCGAGGTTTAGGTTGAGGTTTTAGTTTAGGATTAGGTTGAGGAGGAACTTGAAGTTGAGGTTGAGATTGAGGCTCCGGTGGAGATACAGGTTGAGACAAAATAAAATGCTCCACATGGTTAACAATATGATTGAGATCATCCATCTTTTAATCATAAACAATATCCATAGAAGATGGCTGAGCAATGGTATTAGTATCATGTGTATGAAAATGATTCATATAGATTTGGAGGTTTTGATTAGGATGAGAGATAGATTTTTTCCCACTACCATCAAAATTATCAACAGATAAAGCGTTAGAATTAATTAACTCTTGAACCTTATATTTTAGAGAATAACACTTCCAGTTTCATGCCATTCTAATGATTGTATTGAAAAAAGGCTTTTGGATCAAAGGATTTGGGTGCCATCATAGTAGGTAAAGGAGGTCAAATAGGAGGCAAACTAATCATATCAGCATTCAACAATTTACTCATAATAGAATGTAAAGATTTAGCAAGAGGAGTAAACGTATGATTCAGATAAAAAGCAATGGATGCAGAAGTGGCATTGTTGGATGCAAAAGCAACTTGATCAGAAACTGCATTTTCTTTCTTATTTATCTTGACATAGTTGTTAGGTTTTTGAAACTTGTTGAGATTAGGAGAAGTATCACTCTTATCAACTAGAACATGAGCTATTGTAGTGTTTCTCTCAAATTGAATCACTTGTAATTGATAATGATGAAGCATTGCACAAAGTTGTTGAACGGAAGTAAATTCAGTAAGCAAAATCTTATCCTTAATATCCTTTTGTAAATTTGAAATAAACATATGTTGAATATCAATATCAAGAACATAATAAGAAATTTGAGCATACAAATGCTTAAATCTACCAATAAATTCAATCAATTTTTCTTTAGTATTTTGTTTACAATGCATCAAATCAATTAAGGACACTTGCAACCAATGTTATTTTGGAACCGTTGGATAAAGACATTAGCAAGTTTTGGAAAAGAATCAATAGAATAAGGAGTCAAGGAACAATACCATTTCAAGGCCTTATCATGAAAATTTCTAGCAAACAACTTGGCTAAAATCCTATGGTCATGAGCATAGTCACTACAAATGATTTGAAATATTTTAACATGAGTGACAGGGTCTCCCTCACCATTGTAAGTCTCAAGATGAGGCATATCGACATGTTGAGGAACTAAGCATGAATTATGTATAGGGATAAAGGACTACCTATGTCACATGTGGGAATACTAAAATTGGATTGAGTTAAGGACGCAAGTTGTTGTTGTAAAGAGGACACATTTGAGCTAGACTAATGATTGTGGAATCATTATAAGAAATGGGAGGTGTAGAAACAATAGAAACACTAGGGAAAGTGTAGGAAGCGGCAGGAATGGAAGACACAACTAGTAGAACACTTGGAACCATAGTTGGAAGAGGGTTGGAATAGGTAAAAGGAACATGATGGTAAGAAGGTTGTGAGGTAGGTAGACACACTGATGGAACACTCATAGAAAGAGATGGAATAGATGTAGTCACTAAAGGAGGAGTATAAGTAGGAATGCTAGGTAAAGGAATGAAAGAAGGTTCCACACTAGTGATAGGAGGAGTGAATCCTCGATCTTGAGCTTCTTGAGCTAAAGGTTTGATATTTAAATGCACAAGATGAGTGATACCACACAAGAGATTAACACATTGATCACTATCCTGAAGAACTTTCTTAAGAGCCTCTATAGCTTGAATAGAATCTTGATTATGGTTTCTTGAATAAGCCAATTTCCCATTTTATCAAGTTCAGTTGAAATTTTTTGGACTTGTTCAAAAGGAACTCTTAAAGCATCATCCTCAACATGAGATGAGTGAGAAGAGTTATGGTCCATAGTAGGATTGGAATCATGAGTGATCAAATTGTCATCCAAGATCCTAAGGAAAGGAGAGGAAGACTCAAGATCAAAGGAACCCACAAGTTTGTGACTTGTTGTAACCGGATATTATAAGTAGGAATAGAGGTAGTAAAGCTCATACACCAATGCAATGCAAATGAACTAAATTAGGAAAACAAAAGGCGATGAACAAATAAATGTTTTTGTATTTTTTCTTTATAGGATTTTTATTTATTTATTTTTGAAATGTAAATGCAAGCACATAAAAGAAGGCTAATCTAATATACATGCAAGATCTAACATGAAAAAACCAAAAAAGAAAGAGTTGTCGTAAGTGGGTTCACCAAAACGTAAAGGGTAAAAATGAATGATTATTATTGATAGTTATTTGATTATTGATTGATTGATGGCTATGTTATGATGTGTTCACCAACATGTAAATAATATCCTTTACATATAGAAGAATTGGGGAAGGTAAGATTCTCTTCTTAATCCAAAATTCCCAAAGAAAAGATCCAAATTGATTAACCACAAGAAAATGGTCAATGCATAAATGAATCAATCAATTAGTAATAAGAAGAAAGAGGAAAACCTTACATTCTATTTTGGAAGAGAGTATTAAAATCTTAATTGAAATGAATTGAAGATAAATACTAACCTCAAAGTATAGCAGATCCAAAAATTGCTATTTTCTAGTGTCTGTACTGAGTTTTTGTAAATTATGCAATCGGATCTAGAACACAAACACAGAGACGGATAAAACCCATAAGTAATTTTTATTTCTAAGCCAGGTCGACCTTGACCCAAATATGGGGGTGCAATCATGCCCCTTTATGTTGACCTTGATCTGCACTGCTGGAACGAAAATTCTGTTCACGGATCCTGAAATTTTTCCAAAGAGGGTAATTTGAATTTTCTTTGTAATTTCCAATTTTGCGCCTGCATTTGCAAGAAAAATGGGTTTTTTGTGTGGATGAGGGGTTTGCCTTAGTCAAACCCCAATTTTGGAATCAAGCTTGAAATAGAATAGAAATTGTAGTAATAAATAAAGTAAATAGAACAATTCACCTTGCTTATGTTGAAATCCTTATGGAGGATTCAAATCCTTGTATCCACAAGTTGGGTTGCTCCAAATGAATGTAGAATTATAGGATGTAGCATGTCTCAAATCAATTGCATTTAGATCTTCAACACCAATCTTGAATGGATCTTGTAATAGGAAGAAGCTTGAATGGATATGGATGGATAAATCTTCAACAAGAGGGCTCCATAGAGCTTGAATCCTTCAATGGCTACCAATGGATCTCCTTGATGAATTGAATCTTGAATTCTTGAATGCTTGAATGGTCACTTTGATAAATTATGCATATATGATCCTCCCTTTTTTTTTTCTCTCTCAAATGAGAGGAGAAGGCTTCCTTATATACTAGTCTAGGACACCAACTTCTAGAGAGGCTGACATATGAGAAATGAATTGCTATTTGGCTCATACCCTTAGGAGTGGACCTAAATTAAATGTCTTTTAAGACACACCACTTTGAAGCCCAAAGCAGCTGACCCAGAAGTGAGAAATAATTCTTTTCAAACCCCGACATCTAGAAACCTTTGGAATTTCAAATTTAGACCCCAAGCTAGGGTAGAGGTCGACCCTGACCTAGGTCAGGATCGAGGTCAACCTTGACCCTGAGGTCAAGAACCTCAAAATCTCAGAGAAAGATACAAGAAATAGGTAGGAAAGAAGTGGAAAATAGGGTATGATAGGGGAAAAAACTAGATCCAAGTCAAAGACCCATACAAGGCATTTGACATGACCCTAAACCACTTACTCAGAGGGATAAACTAGTCCTAAATGGAAGTGCTTCCATTTTCCAATGATATTAACTTAAACCATCTAATCAACTCATCTAATGATATCATATCATCTAATCAAATGAAACTATCTAATAAAATCAAATGAAACCATCTAATCTAATCAAATGAAATCATCTAATCAAATCATATAACCATCTAATCAAATGAAACCATTTAATCATATCGTATCATCTAATCAAATGAAACCAACTAATCAAATCATATTACCATCTAATAAAATAAAACAATCTAATCAAATCAAATAACCATCTAATCAAATCATATAACCATCTAATCAAATCATATCATCTAATCAAATGAAACCATCTAATCAAATAAAATCATCTAATCAAATGAAACCATCATAAATCTATATAATGTCAAATCATAAATCATCTATGTCTAGAGCCAAGATAGAATATAAATATATGTCTTGAATCATAAACTAAAAATATCAAACATATAATAATGAAATATATAATGAGTCTCAAATCAAAGATCTGTGAAACATTTCCTAAACTAGGGAGTCATCCACGTGCATGCGAATAGAGCGACCCTATGACCGACTGCCATGAGAATCCTCTAGCTATGAGGCAACAACTGATCCCTGCAAATATAAATGCACGTATATAATAATAATGTAAAATACTTCAAATATTAGAAATGCATGTTTAAAATTACATATTTTTAAAACTTACCTAAACACTAGTAGGTGTCACATCTTCTGAGTCTCTCCTATGAAAATGCTCTAAGCCCACACTAGAGGTAATGTGCTCTAATCGAGTGTCATGAGTATCCTCTGGCTGTGAAGCAGTAACTGACCCCTGAGTACAATAGTTGGTTATATACATGTGCATAGTATATATTCTTTAAAGTACTTGAAACATATAAATACATGTTACAAGTGTACACATGCATTCTTAAACCTACATATATTTAAAACATACCTGACCACTAGAAGGTGTCACATCTACTGAATCTCTCATCTGAAGATTCTTGGAGACCACACTAGAGGTAATGTGCTCTGCTAACCATGCCTACAAAATATTATAAATTAAACAAACATCAATACACACATCTACAATGAATTGTTCAATAAAACTCCTAGAAAGGAGAAAAGAAAACTTTATATACTTGGGTCTCAGGAGCAGGGGGATCATTAGTGTGTTGCACCATCATATCATCAATAGAAACATCATCACTCACACCACCTTCATTCCTAAACCTCTCTAGTAATGAAGAGTGTTGGGGTGACACTAGTTGGGAGGGGAGTGATGTAGAGCCTAAACCACCAAGATGCAATAACAAATCCATAAATGATCCAACATCAGTGCCAATGTCCACCTGACTCAACTTGCGCAACTACTCATCAAATGTGTCTAGGCCCTTAGTTATGATGTGTACATCTCCAACCTGTATACCTAGCTCTGCAGCTGCAGACTGATCTATGGGTGTAGAGCACTCTAAAGAGTGCTGTGAAGTATGTTGTGTTTGACTAGATGGTTGGTTCTATGTCGGTGGAGCTACAGGACCCCATGCAAGTCCCATGAAATCTTTGACTGACTATCCTAGGATCCTCTACATGTTAGCAATACAAAAATATGACTACAGGAGATCCTCCAAAAAGTAAAGCACCACATCTAAATGACTATGATGTCTAGAAAGTGCTCGTATCTCTCTAGGTGAAGGAAGACCTATAGCTCTATATGCCTCATCATTGACCCCTGCAACATTACTAGATGAAGCCTCATAAGATGATCTAGCTTGAATTAGTCTAGTCAAAATATATATGCCCACTATATTTGAAGTGATGGAGGTGGCTGTAGAATAAATATCCCCTTTCCTATCTAGTACTCTCCTCTGAGAAGCAATGACCACTCTATCTATAGCAACAATTATCGTCAATGCCAATGCTAGAGTCCTCTGCCCAACCAGCTATCTATGAGGATGTACAACTCGATCAGCCCTACAATATTGATCATAGTCTACAACTCTACCACTCCCCTAACCATAATATCTGAGAAGATCTAAATAGTTGACCTTGAGTCCCAAATGGAACTCAGCGTACAACTATTGTGTAAAATATAAAAGAATATGGTCGTTATTAGGATAAAGACCATTTGCTACAAGAAAATGAGGGTATATCATGCATGGGATCTGAGGAATCACACACTGTGTGACCTCATATGCCTTGGTGTAGGAGCACCTAAAGTACAAGATAAAAGGGAGGTTAAGAGTCCTTATATCAGATATTAAAATATATTTGAGTCATTTGTGATGTATTTGAGTCCATATGTAAGGTTATGTGAAGCCATTTGTATGACATTGTTAATATTGTCATGTTAAGGTCCTAGTTTGGTCAAGAAGGTTAGAATATGAAATAATGCCTAATAAAGGGTAAAGTGGATGTAAAATTTTCATTAAATTCTATTTTAGATAATTCACGTGTCCATGCTGTATGCACCCTAAAATGGTCGCCTAGACTTTGGGCTCCATTTATTCAATTTATCCAATATCAATTTTCTGAATCAATGCTTTACAATATATTCAAATCAATTTCCTTGATCAAATCATAACTATTTCAATCATTTCAATAATCTCCTAAGGTTTAATCATGTCATCAATAATTTTATTTAATTAAAAGAAATAAATCCCTTTTAAATAAATAAAATAATATTATTTAATTGAAATTAATATTCCTTAAATGAAATAATGTAATTTAATTAAAATCCATTTTTAATTAAATGATTTTATTTTATTTAATTAATATTCATCTTTAAATTATATAATCTTATTTTATTTTATTACAAGAGATATTATTCTTTTAAAATAAATAAAATCCTCTCAAAATATCTTTTGTGATGAAAAATGAAATAAGTGAAATAAAAATAAATAAAATAAAGAGATTTCCTTTTCTCTCCATACTTTCTAAAAATCAGATTTCTTTCCTCTTTTTACATTAATCCCACATTGATCTTGGGGATGCAATATCTTCCACAATTTCTTATAAGGAGCCCTATCCTTCTCAATTAAAACTCTAAAATTTTCATATTATCATTATGCTAAAGATTTTTTTGACAACATTAGAGCTTTAGAAATCACCATTTTAGATTGCACATTTAGTTTAATTTTCATATAGATTAATTAGTGAAGTAGTTTATTTCTTGTATTGCGTATAGATTAATTTTAATAAAATAGTTTATTTCTTGCAATCATATAGTTTAATCTTAATTTCAATAAATTAGTTTATTTTCTTACATTTACAATCATATAGATTAGTTTTATTTGCATGCAAGAACTTGATTCAATGGAGATTAGTATTCTTGCTTCTCCTCTTTGAATCTCTCGTTCTGCGGTGTACTTGCATGGGTTCAATTTGAGGGCCCCTCATAATAATTCATGCACTCCACAGATAGAGAGTTGTGGATTGATATCTGAGAGTTCATTATTGAGTATTCTTGGATGAAATGATTCATAGTAGTGTGATCATTTTAAGTTCACACATTTTTGGCGCCCACCGTGGGGCCGAAAAGATTAATTTCTAGCCTCATTCTTGATTGGTTTTTCAGTTTTAGTGTTGGTTCCAGGCCTTGTACAGCCATGTATAGACTGGACACCCTGTAATATAGTAATGGATGGATAGAATGATGAATCCTCTTTCTCATTCTTTTGGTTTGGTTTATTTTTATAAAGAAATGAATAAGTTATGATCATTTTGGTGAAAGTGGGTATTTACAGATTTGAGATTCTCTAAATATAGTTAGATTGAAACATCTGGTATGGACAAATTGTGAAGAATCAGGACCTATAATAATATTCATTGGAAAGATACATGAATTATCTTTCATTTTCTTTCAGTTTGAGTCATTTTTATGTATATTTGTGAAAGTTACGGGCATTTGAGTGAAAACTAGTTTTTAACAATCTGCATTGGAGTTGCAGGCAATGATTTTCTCTTAGAAAATAATTTATGAATAGGAAAAATAAATGGCTTAAATATTTGGAAACTAGATTCATTAATAGTTTCTATTAAATTGGTTTGGTTTCATTTGGATTCTTTTTGAGAAAGATACGTGATTCCCTAGGCAGGGTTGGGTGTTTTAAATCTGATTTATGATAGAAAAATTTGCAGTCTAAAAAGATTATTGGTTGAGGAACCAAATGGAATCATAAGACCTTGTAATTTTGGGAAATGGTATTTCTTGATGTTGGCTAAAAACTTCATTTTTTCTAGAAATTTCAATATTTTTATTTTATGGGTCAAATAAATCAATCTTTAAAGATTGTCTTGAAGATAGCAATGTTAAATCAAACTCCTAACAATTGATTTTCATAGCTAACCAGCTTAGGGTTTTTTTTTCGGATGTGTACTAAATGCTGGAGTGAAAATATTTGGACCTAAGGTGAGTTCTTAAAATATCTATAACACTTGGTTTGGGCATAAAATTAATTTCTCATATGTTTGGCTTGAGTGTTACACGTTTTCATAGAACACATTTTTTATGCTCTTAATGGGAAATGAATGAACATAGATTTGCTTTTATACAAATTTGTGTTTAAGTGAATGTTTGAATTTAAACTATAAGTAATTCTTGGTTTCAAATATCAAAACATCTCATTCAGTAATCTAGGGCATGGATTCATTCCTAGTTACATGAAGAGTTAAATGCACCACTTTGTGGACTCACTTCATGTTTACTTGGAAAGTTAAATATTCCATGATTCAAACCCTCTTGCACTTATGAGTAGTATTGATTAAGTAGTCTTAGATTACTTGTGATTGATCTAGATTACTATCTTGGGTTATTAGACTCACTTATCTGCCAGCCCCTCATTCCACCCAGTGGTTGCAATCTCAGCGCCACATTAAAGGGGAGGGGTCTAGAGGAAAGAAGCGTTAATTGTTCCACCAGGAAACCCTTTTGTGCTTTTTAGAACTCACTAGTTTTCTAAGGTGTGGACTCACTTTGAGTTTGTGTGAGGAGTTAAATGCACCACTTTGTGGACTCACCTCACATTTACTTGAAGGGTTAAATGTACCACCTTTAGTGCTTTCCAATACTTTTTGATAGTGAATTACTTACCTTTTCATTTTCTAGAAGGCCTGCTTGGGGATTTCATCACCTCAAGGGATGACCTTAACTCCCATGATCTGGCAGAGTATAAATATCAGGAGGTGAATCCAAAGACACATCTCTTGGGAATGAGTTAGATTTCACTCTTGGCTAAGTCTCAAAGAACTTTATACCTTTGAGAAGTGAAGGAGGAGATTTGGGTTACCGTCTCCCCCCGACTGTGTGATTTTTGATTCTTCTCATCTACAGATTTGGGCCTCATGTACCTTGTATATATCAAGGACACCCTTTAGAAAAGCCATGTATATCCTTGTAGATAGCTTGCTAGGATGTTGTTGTGTTTTGCGTGTCTGCTAAAACATTTTCAAGAACATACACAAGTAGAATCTTTAAGAAGTAGCATACTAAGTCAATTGATTGTTCATGTGAAAGGTTTCTTTGCCCCTTGTTCATTGTTTGAAGACAACTGCTTGCTTGAACTCCTTGATTTCTGTCTTATGTGCTTGATCAATGATAAAAATCTGTTGATGTTCTTGATCTTTTAAAACGAACACAAAAACTAAGTTCCTGAGTTGAAGCACCAACCTTTTTACAACTTGCTTGATTTTCTATCATGTCATTAGAGACCTGTCTTTGTCCTCTAGGGATAGCATCATTTGGTTTACAAAATCACCTTGGAAATAATTGTCAAGTTAAAAGACTATTCTTGGTGAGAGTTTATCTCTAGAATTGTTAGCCACATTCTTGGAGAATTTTAGTACTCTTTTTGTCCAAACCATTTCCATCAAATTCAATTTCAATTATATTTTGGCCTAGTCCAACCTCTTGATTCAAAAGTGCAAGGGTAGTCACCCTTTTATTTGAGGCACCTCTTTGACAATGTTGGTAACACCTTTTGCAATTTCTATCTTACCATCTCCCTTTGGATATTAGAGAACTTTGATTATCCTAGTTTGGTGTTGACATTTTGTGAGGCCATCTTATCACCACACATCTTCAATTCTCAGTCTTCCTTGGTCAGTCTAGGTTAGATCCTAGGTGTTGTCATGTTGCTCAACATCCAAACAAATGTTAATGGTATCAATTACACAAGATGACTCTTGGTCTTCTTCTTTCTACTTCCCTTCCCATGTTTTTCTTCTAAAGTCTTCTCTTCACATGGGATATTCTTCTCGTCTTCCTAATTCTTTTCCTCTTACTATCTAGTCTACCTTCTTCTATTCATCTCTTCTATTCATTTCTTCCATGCTTGATTCTTCTTCTTCCAGAACCATGAATTTTAACTATCTTGCTATGGAACCTATCTTGAAAATAGATGATGTTGAGCTCATTGCTCAATTTGAAGAATATCATTCTTCCAAAACTCTCATGGATGGTAAATTTATGAAAAAAATACAAGAGCAATCAAGTAAATCATAGGCCTTTTCTAGAATCATACTCATGATCATGTCACGACCCCCTTCTTTCAAACATTCTTCATCTTTGAAGTCTTATCATGAATCTTCTAAACATTATTCATCTTCCTCACCTTCCAAGTCTTTCCATGACTCTTCTAGAAACTATTCACATTCATCATCTTCCAAGTCTTCTTCCTCCACTAGGTCTTCACCTTCCTCTTCTTCATGATCTCGTTCCTCTTCTACCTCTCCCACGAGTCTTGCTTCTCTTCACGAGACATACCATAATGAGCAATGAGATAATACTTGTGATACCTCTTCCATGAAGAGTTCCACACCCACATATGATGACTATGATGACTATTATGATGGCTATGATGATGAACCCTATAGTCATACCTATGATGATTCTATTGATAAGAGTCCTCCTAGCCGTGTGCTTGTGCTTACTAGAAATGGGTCATCCCATTGGATAGATCGGGATGGTGATCCATATGACTCTAATTTTGAGAGAAATTATGATATTTTTTGTGACCAATATGATAGATCTACATCTATTGAGGAAGAGAAATTTTTTCGTGCTGATTATAAACGTAGATACTATGAGCATGTCTCCTCTAAAAATTCTCCTGCTGAAAATAAAGATTTTACTCTCAAGCAAGATCATGTTAATGCTAGACCTTTGTCTTGTGATGGTTCCATTCCATCCCCTACTTCTTCAAATACTCCTACATCTCCTAAAGTCACCAAGTCTTCTAAATCTTTCACAAATCTTGCATCCAACATAAATTCTAATGCTTTCCATGTAGTTCCCTATAGTTATCCTCAAGGGCCATCTCTTAAAGATACTCAAGCTAACCTTCACTTGGCTGCAAATACTTTCGATAATGCTAAATCTAAAGAGCCTAAGCCTTTATGCGCTATAATGCCTAGTTCAGCTATTCCTTCACCATCTCTGCCAAAGTCTTCCATACAACTCCAACCTGCTTCCTTGTCCTTAAAAGTGGCTTCATGTCAAGAGGACTCTAAAACTGATACAGAAAAGAATATAAAGAAAGATCAAGATCAAGAACCCTCCATGTCATCCACTCTTTTTCATGATGTTCTCTATCCACGCCATGGTTCTTTTGATCCTTTACACCCTTCCTCATTTATTCCACCATGTCTTAAGTCTTCTCTGAAGCAAGATCAAGCTACTACCCACACTATTGAGCTTATTGATAATGAAAATAACCTTACCACACTTGCACTTTCCAAAGATGATACTTCCATTAAGGTTGTTAAAAATGGTGTTGTTACTTCCGATGTTAAGCCTATTCAAGAGACAAATTCTGTACTTGTGCTATCCAAAGGTCCTTGTCAAGATCAAAGTCTTCCATCTTCTTGTTCTACCATTGCATGTTCACTTCTGCTTTCTACTCTTCCTAAGTCTTCGGAAGCTTTAAATGATCCTATCAAAGAAAATGCTCTTATTCAAGATGTCCAGGATCCTATTGAAAATTCTAATGCTCACTTTGAAGATGTTGATATCCTTGGTTGTCATATAGATGTTGATGAACTTATTGATTATCCTTTTGCATCTTCCACTTCCATCCTTGAACCTCTTCCACCACTACTAAGGACTTCACGTCTTGCTTCCATTTTGGGTCCTTATGTCCCTTCATTTCCCCCTCCTAACTCTCCTAATTCATCATCTATCTTGGGTCCTTATGTCCCTCCATCTCCTATCTTTCCTCAAGATCAACATAGATGCATACCTTTGAATCATTTTCATCCATCCACCCATCTACACCAATCATATTATCCTTCTTCTTCCACACGTCCCAAGTCTTTTGGAAGTAACTTGAATGTTCAGTATAAGAAAAAGAAACAATACAAGAATCCATCAAAGAAAGAAGATCGCCATGTCTCCTCTAATCGACATGGGGGCATAAACTCAAAAGAGATATCTAAGAAGAAAACTACAAGACAAGTATGGGTTCCAAAATCCATCATTCAAGATATTCTCTCTAAGTCATCAAAAGGAAATAAAAAGCCTAAGGCTATATGGACTCCAAAGTCTCTCGTAAGAGAGTCTCATGTTGAAAAAAAAGTGAAGTTGACATTCAAGCTTTCAAAGACTTCCACCTCATATTCTTCCAAAAACATTCTTCCATTCCATGCACCCGAACCACAACCTCTACTAAACATTCATCATATTCCTTCATTCAAGTTTCCTCCATCCTCTCGCCACCCTCCAAGGTGTGCGTCGATGTTGATCTTGCCTTCCTTTCCATCTAATCTTTCACAATCCTTCCATTCATTATTCTCTTGCCTTCTATCATTTTTCCTCATTTGCATATTCCTCCTATCTTCCAACTCCACTCGCTTTACATAAAACTATATCCTCCATTTTTCTCTTCCATCTTCCTTTCCCTATTAGCATCTTTGAGCATATCATTTTGAATCCTTGGCATATCATGGTTTATCCTTTCAAGGATCATTATCTAAAAGCTTGCCTTCTTCCAAAAATTATAAAATTTAAAAAAAAAGAAAAAAGAGAAAAAAATGAAAAAAATGAAAATGTGCCTTGGTGAAAACCTAGAAACAGGCACCTTGGTAGCAAAAGTAAAGAGAAATAAATTCATCCTATGGTGAAAACCACTCCCTTGTGGCACCTTGGATAAGTACCATGATGAAAACTTGGCAATCAGGCATCATGTGTAGTTCTTCTACATATCTCATCCATTCTATCTTCTCTCTTTGATCTTGACAAGGTTGATCTATACACGTACATTTGGCTATCTCGGGAGTGGTCTTACGATGATCCCGCTTTCATTTCTTTCATGTCTAGCCTTCATATCTATTATCCTCCATTCATTCTAGTCTTTCGCTATCCTTTTCACCTTTGGTCTTAATCTAATCTAATATCTAAAAAAGAGAAACATGATGCTATGAAGCCTCTTGACATGTCTACTCCTTTGGACTGCATCTTTTTCCTTCTTTTACATTACGCCTTTCTAACTTATCCTATGCTAACCTTCCATCACTCGTCCAAATGCGCTTTACATGACAATTTTTCCCTAGTTTGGGTACTCTTGAGGAGTTTGTCCTTGAGGATTTCTTCCCTCCATTTTTCTTCATTCCCTAGTCTTTCATATCTTCCATCAGCTTGCTACTCCCTCTTGTCCTCCACCTTGCTAGACTTTGGGACTACATGATGCGATCTTGCTTGGGAGTTTGATGCCCATTCTATGGAGGCATCCTTTTTACATATTTATTGATTCTGAAAAAATACCAAAAAAAATCATATATGATGCTGTAAAAATACAAAAAAATAAAAAATTCAAATTTTTTTTAAAAAAATAGAAAAAGTGCCTTGGTGAAAACCTGGAAATAGGTGCCTTGGTAGCAAAAATACACAAAAATTATAAAAAGTCCTAAAAAAATTCTTACAAATGGTGAAAACTTGGAAACAGGTGCTACTTGAGGCCTTCGCACCCCTATTTCTTAGCATGCGTCCTCAACACTTAACCTTTCTCCATCATGCCTTGTCCTTCTTGCCTTAGTTTGGAATTGGTCTTTGTCTTTGTCTAGGGGGCATCACTTTGTTAGCTTTGGTCTCTTGGATATGCTTGTCTTTAGGACACCTCACAAATGGTGTTTTTCAACACCAACCCAACTGTGTTTTTCAACACAACCCCCGACATCGAGTGTTTTTTTAACACTTATCAATTTGGTCTTATCCAGTTTGGTCTTATCTAGTTTGGTCATGTGATCTTACCTGCTTGCAAGCATTCGATCCTTACCCTCGGAACTCAGTATCATATTACACACTTAAAATTTTTAAATGCAACACTTAATGCTTGAGATATGTCATGATCTTTTCTTTGTGTGCTGACTGATATTGATTTTCATTGAGTGTCCTTGTCTAACAAGTCTCTCTATGATGCATAGCTAGAGGACTTGGGGCATGGGGCATGTTTTTATTTGCTTTCTGCTTGTGGGTGTTGTCTTAAACCTCTTGACTGTCTCTTGTTGTCTCCTTGACACACTTAGGAGATTTGAGGCATCATCCTTGACTATTTTTGCACAACTGTTCTTATGGTCATCCTGGCATTTATGCCTTGATGTGAGCATGGTTTTGCTACATTAAATTGGGCTAGCTAACATTGCAGTCATCTTGACCTTTATGTCTTTGATGCTCATGTTAGAATCTTTCCACATTCCAATCCGATATCAATCACATTCATATCTTCATAGTTACATTTGTGACTAGTGATGATTATGTGATCATTCAATGTCCGGTAATAATGGCCCTATGATGAAAATAAGTTCTTTTACATTCTCTAATGAATGATAAAAAAAAAAATCCTATGTTACCCTATTGCAAGTACACCTTTGCATTTTCATGTAGCTTGCATTATTTAGACTTCATGTTAAATTTGCACTTTTAGGCTGCATTATGAGTTTGAGAGGGTTTCCTTCATCTTTCTTGTGGACTTTTAGTCAACTATGGTCACGTTTTGATCTTCATTTCCTTACCTTCTTTCATGATCTCAATGGAAATTCCCTATCTTAAACAGTTGATTGATTTTGGGGCATCTTCTTTCTAGAGGCAAATTCTCTTTCTTCTCTCCATTTCTTTCCATTTCTTCCAAACTTCTATCTTCCATTCACTTTCACCCCACTTCTTTTCTTCTAATTCACCCTTGGGGTATAATATTTCTTGCTGATCTACCTTGGTTCTGTGATTCTTATATTTTTCATCTTACATCAAGAACCTTATCTTTAGTTTGATTTGATCAAATTTATCAATTTACTGTTTCTCCTTTATCTCATTTCGATTTCGATCACGAGGAGGCAATACCTATCAAACTTCAATCCTTGATTCAACTTTATCAAATTTATCAATTGCTTCTCTTGGGCCAACCTTGCTTGAGATTCTTATCTCTTATTTGAAACTTGACAATGACCTATTCATAGGTGTTGGCCTTGTCTTTTTCAGTTTGCTTATCTATGTCTTGATGTGTTCCCATCTGTCGAACACACATCTGGGTTGTTTTGTGATCCCAAATTGATCGCACACTTCAATTCCATTCTTTGACTGCATGTGATCCCGAGATGACCTCACATTAGTCAAAGAGGGGCAAATTTATGCACCCTAAAATGGTCGCCTAGACTTTGGGCCCCATTTATTCAATTTATCCAATATCAATTTTCTGAATCAATGCTTTACAATATATTCAAATCAATTTCCTTGATCAAATCATAACTATTTCAATCATTTCAATAATCTCCTAAGGTTTAATCATGTCATCAATAATTTCATTTAATTAAAAGAAATAAATCCCTTTTAAATAAATAAAATAATGTTATTTAATTAAAATTAATATTTCTTAAATGAAATAATGTTATTTAATTAAAATTCATTTTTAATTAAATGATTTTATTTTATTTAATTAATATTCATCTTTAAATTATATAATCTTATTTTATTTTATTACAAGAGATATTATTCTTTTAAAATAAATAAAATCCTCTCAAAAGATCTTTTGTGATGAAAAAGGAAATAAGTGAAATAAAAATAAATAAAATAAAGAGATTTCCTTTTCTCTCCATACTTTCTAAAAATCAGATTTCTTTCCTCTTTTTCCATTAATCCCACATTGATCTTGGAGATGCAATATCTTCCACAATTTCTTATATAAGAAGCCCTCTCCTTCTCAATTAAAAATCTAGAATTTTCATATTATCATTATGCTGAAGATTTTTTTGACAACATTAGAGCTTTAGAAATCATCATTTTAGATTGCACATTTAGTTTAATTTTCATATAGATTAATTAGTGAAGTAGTTTATTTCTTGTATTGCATATAGATTAATTTCAATAAAATAGTTTATTTCTTGCAATCATATAGTTTAATCTTCATTTCAATAAATTAGTTTATTTTCTTGCATTTGCAATCATATAGATTAGTTTTATTTGCATGCAAGAACTTGATTCAATGGAGATTAATATTCTTGCTTCTCCTCCTTGAATCTCTCGTTCTACGGTGTACTTCCATGGGTTCAATCTGAGGGCCCCTCATAATAATTCATGCACTCCACAGATAGAGAGCTATGAATTGATATTCAAGAGCTCATTATTGGGTATTATTGAATGCAAGGATTCATAGAAGTGTGACTATTTTCTATCACACATGCAAATAATTGTTAATTTTGGAGTTAAACTTGTACAAGTTGTAATGCAAAAATGTAAATAAAAGAATGTCAGGAAAATGCATAATGGTTAAAAGAATGTAAGGAGATGGTTTAAAAGGTGGTTGGGAAGTTGTAAAACATCACAACCACTATAAAATAATTTTAATAGTCATTCCAAGTCAATATGAGAAGTAGGAAGCATTTTTGAGTAATTTTGAGGTTTTTAAATATAGATATTTTGATTGGTTTTTCTATTTTTGTTTTGTTTATAGGTCTTGTATGACCATGTACAACCTAGAAACCTTGTATATTCTATATATTTTGATATTGAATAAATAAAATTCCTTCTCCTTTTGGTTTGGATTAATTTCATTATGTTTCGAGTAAGTTATGAGCATTTTGCTGAAAGTGGGTATTTGCAGATTTGAAATTCCTTAACTATAGTCAGATTGAAACATTTGGTACATACAAATTTTGGAGAATCAGGACCTCTAATAATATTCATTGGAAATATATGTGAATTATCTTGCATTTCCTTTTGGTTTGAGTATTTTTTATGTAGATTTAGGAAACTTAGGTGCATTTGAGTGGAAACTAGTTTTTAAAGATCTCCATTGGAGTTGTAGGTAGTGATTTGTGCTTGTAAAATGATTTATGAATGAGAAAAATAAATGGATTATATATTTGGAAACTATATTCATCAATAGTTAATTTGGAATTATTTTTGTGTCATTTGGACTCATTTTTAGAAAGATATGAGATGCCCTAGATAGGGTTTGATGTTTTAAATCTGGTTTATGATAGGAAAAATGGCTCTTGGTGTAGAGATCATAACTTATAATTTAATTACTATATTGGGCTCTGATTTACATATATTTTATAAGGACTAATTTTGAACAATTACACCAAAGTATTGGTTAATAGGATATCAAAACTAAAAGTTATGAATAATGGAATCATATATAGAAATCAAAATATGAAAATGGAGAAAGGTTGATGTTTTTGTGATAAAACATGTTGTGGTTTACCTCATAAGATGCCTCTATAAAAAGACATTATTGAATGGGCATTGAAAGGATCAGAAAGGATCCTATTGATTGTTTTTTTTGTATGATGCTCTGCATAAAATTGGTATCAGAGCTTGAAGATCTTGAGTGTGTGGGTAGAGCACCGAGGGAGGCAATCCACACCAGGTCCTTGGAGATTTTGTATTTGTTTTTTTGATGAGTTTTTGTTGCAGGTGCTTATCCATCTTGCTGCATATGAAGGTTGGGTTATGTGTACAAACACTGGAAGTCAGTCAAGGGCCAAGAGAAGGTCCAAGGTGAAGGAGTGGTCTAGTTGGTTGCCAGGAGACTGGGGAAGAGAGGAAGGATGGGAATCCTAGGTGAGGCAAATGGGAGATTTATTTTTGGTGAGTTTGAAGCAGCAATAGTAAAGGTGGACCTCTGACTAATAAGGTACTGTGGAGTTGTAGACATTAATGTTCCACTGACAGGAGTATTTGAGAATATGATGTTGAGGACAGTCCTGTGTCCTTAAGGGAAAAGATGATGGTGACAAAGGCATGAAGAGGCAAAGGCAAATGAAGGTGAAGATGGAGCTTCTTGTTATAATTGTTTTTGCAGGTTATGGCACACCTTTCCAAAAGACTTGAAAAATTTTCAAGGTTGGAAGTATGGTATAGGGGAACCTAAAGTACAAGACAAAAAGGAGGTTAAGAGTCCTTATATCAAATATTAAAATATAATTGAGTAATTTGTGATGTATTTGAGTCCATATGTAAGGCTTTGTGAAGACATTTGTATGATATTGTTAATATTGTCATGTTAAGGTCCTAGTTTGGTCAAGAAGGTTAGAATCTAAAATGATGCCTAATAAAGGATAAAGTGGATGAAAAATGTCCATTAAATTCCATTTTAAATAATTCAAGTGTCCATGCAAATAATTGTTAAGTTTGAAGGTAAACTTGTACAAGTTGTAATGCAAAAATGAAAATAGAAGAATGTCAAGAAAATGCATAATGATTAAAAGAATGTGAGGAGATGGTTTAAAAGGTGGTTGGGAAGTTTTAAACCACCAAAATCACTATAAAATCATTTTAATAGTCGTTCCAAATCAATATAAGAAGAAAGAAACATTTTGGAGTAATTTTGAGGTTTTCTAATATAGATATTTTGATTGGTTTATCTATTTTTCAGTTGTTTCCAAGACTTGTATGGCCATGTACAACCTGTAAACCATGTATATTATGAACATTTTGATAGTGTAATGAATAAAATTCCTTCTCCTTTTTGTTTAGATTAATTTCATTCAGTTTGGAGTAAGTTATGAGCATTTTGGTGAAAGTGGGTATTTACAAATTTGAAATTCCCCGACTACAGTTAGATTGAAATGTTTAGTATAGACACATTTTAGAGAATCAGGACCTTTAATAATATTAATTGGAAATATATGTGAATTATCTTGTGTTTCATTTTGGTTTGAGTCATTTTTATGCATATTTGTGAAACTTAGGTGCATTTGAGTGGCAACTAATTTTTAAAGATCTCCATTGGAGTTGTAGGTAGTGATTTGTTCTTGTAAAATGATTTATGAATGGAAAAAATAAATGGATTACATATTTTGAAACTAGATTCATCAATAGTTAATGTGGAATTATTTTGGTGTCATTTGGACTCATTTCGAGAAAGATATGAGATGTCCTAGGTAGGGTTTGGTGTTTTAAATTTGGTTTATGACAGGAAAAATGGCTCTTGGTGTAGAGACCATAAATTATAATTTAATTACTATATTGCGCTTTGATTTACATATGTTTTATAAGCACTAATTTGGAAAAATTACACTAAAGAATTTGTTAATAGGATTTCAAAACTAAAAGTTATGAATAATGGAATTAGATATAGAAATCAGAATATGCAAATGAAGAAAGGTTGATGTTTTTGTGATAAAACATGTTGTGGTTTACCTCATAAGATGCCTCTATACAAAGACATTATTTAATGGGTTTTGAAATGATCAGAAAGGATCCTATTTATTTTTTATTTTTTTGTATGATGTTCTGCATCATGCCCTCACCTTGGGCTTCACCTTATAAAATGGGAAAACCTCTCATTTGATGATTTCCTTGGGGACACAACTCTGAACCATCTCCAAGGAAACATCACCCAAGACCTCGTGTGGGCTCTCAAATCTCAAAAAATATTATCAAATACCTAAGGTGTGAAGGAAGAGTGGGATCTCAGTTTGGCAGTCATCTCCTCCAAACTGCTTAATATAGTGATACAAGTATCTCTGTATATGCCATATGTCGAAGATGTGTGGATGGACTCTCTAAGTCAAGCCATCTCTGTCTCAGCAGTCTAAAAAATGGATGCTATATCAAGAGTGTGAGGTGCATCCTAAGTGGCCATATAGATGTAACATGTGAAAGTTAAGTGTTAACATGTAAGTAATTGATTACATGTTATAACTATGTGTAAAATGGAAACAAATATCTGAATATATAAAATTATACTTAAAATTACAATACTAGAGTGTACTAATAGTCTTAAAGGGTCCTTGAATGTACTAATTGGTATTAATAGGTCCTATCAAGTAAAGTAAGTGTTCTTATTAGGTCTTAAGTGTCCTCAAATGTACTAATTGATTTTAATAAGTCATATTAGTCCCATTAGGTCTTAAGTCTAGTCTTATCAAGTCTTAAGGGGTCCTATTAGGTCTTAAGTGGTCCTAAATTAGGTCTTAAGGATCCTAAGGGTTCTTAAAGAGTTTAATGTCACAATAGGGGTCCTAAAGAAACCTAGGGTGTACTAATAGTCCAAAAGGGTTCTTAGATGTACTAATTGGTATTAATAGGTCCTATTAGGTCAAGTAAGTGGTCTTATTAGGTCTTAAGGGTCCTAGGATGTACTAATTGGTTTTAATAGGTTATATTGAAGTCCTAAATTAGGTCTTAAGGGGTCCTATTAGGTCTTAAGTGGTCCTAGTATTATAGGTCTTAAGGATCCTAAGGGTTCTTAAAGAGTTTTATGTTACAATAGGGCTCCTAAAGGAACCTAGAGTGTACTAATAATCCTAAAGGATCATTGTATGTACTAATTCATATTAATAGGTCCTATTAGGTCAAGTAAGTGGTCTTATTAGGTCTTAAGGGTCTTAGTATGTACTAATTGGTTTTAATAGGTTATATTAATGTCCTAAATTAGGTCTTAAGGGGTCCTATGAGGTCTTAAGTGGTCATATTCTAGGTCTTAAGGATCCTAAGGGTTCTTAAAGAGTTTTATGTCACAATATGGGTCTTAAAAGAACCTAGAGTGTACTAATAGTCCTAAAAGGTCCTTGGATGTACTAATTGGTATTAATAGGTCCTATTAGGTCAAGTAAGTGGTCTTATTAGGTCCTAAGGGTCCTAGGATGTACTAATTAATTTTAATAGGTCATATTAGTCCTATTAGGTCTTAATTCCAGTCTTATTAAGTCTTAAGGGGTCCTATTAGGTATTAAATGGTCATATTCTAGGTCTTAAGGATCATAAGGATTCTTAAAGAGTTTTGTCACAATAGGGGTACTAAAAGAAACCTAGGGTGTACTAATAGTCCTAAAGGGTCCTTGGATGTCACAATAGGGGTACTAAAGGGTCCTAAGGTGTACTAGTTGGGTCCTCTAAGTGTCTTAAAGGATACTAGGATGTACTAAGGCTTGGTCCTCCTAGGATAATATTTTAACATCTAACTCTACATGAATAACATTTATACATGTAACTCTAAAACATATGTACATAATTTAGAGAGAGAGAGATTCCTAATATTTACTAACTTTAAAAAAAATTTAAAAACAAATAATTTTAATAATTTCTATAAGATATTAATGTTTTCTAACATTTTTACTATAGTTTCTAATATTTTGTAAATATCTTCTAACATTTGCTAACAAACTACTATGATTTTCTATCATTTTTTAAAATACTAAGTTACAATTTTATAACATTTTCTAACATTCTACTACATTTTTCTAATATTTTCTAATGTATACTAGAAGTTACAATTTTCAAATATTTTCTAATGTATACTAAGTTACAATTTTCTAATATTTTTTGATCTGTATACTAATTTATAGTTTTCTAATATTTTCTAATGTATACTAAGTTACAATTTTCTAACATTTGCTAACATATTCTAACATCCTACTATCATTTTCTAACATATTCTAAAATTTAACTACGATTTTCTAACATTTCTACAAACTAAAAATTATTTAAAACAAATAACTAACTAAAATAAATATTAAACATATATTTTACAATAAAAAATGAGAA
The DNA here is from genome assembly GCA_027943335.1 of Chamaecyparis obtusa. Classification (NCBI taxonomy): domain Eukaryota; kingdom Viridiplantae; phylum Streptophyta; class Pinopsida; order Cupressales; family Cupressaceae; genus Chamaecyparis; species Chamaecyparis obtusa. The sequence continues at coordinate 235,374 of BSBK01013144.1, read as the reverse complement.
AAATATGTGTACCTGATACTAGTAACAATCTGAACAGGTAAAAAAAGCTCGGGAGGTGTTGATGTCATAGTGGATGTCACTGGTTAGCTCTAAGCCACAGGTCCACAAAATCTCAAACATAAAATAATGAAAATGAAATAGGAAGTAAGAAATTTATTAAAAAAATCTGGCGATAAAGTGGCTTTGCGTGAAGTAGCCTTTTTGGGGTACTTCATGCGAAGAGCCCCCTTTGCATGAATTACCCCACGTAGGGTACTTCGCGCAAAGCGCCCCTTCCCCTTCATGCGAAGAGGGTCCATAGAGAGAGAGAGAGAGAGAGAGAGAGAGAGAGAGAGAGAGAGAGAGAGAGAGAGAGAGAGAGAGAGAGAGAGAGAGAGAGAGAGAGAGAGATTTTATTTAGATAAATATTTTTTTCTACCTATGGTTTCTTATTTTATTTACATATGTCTAAATTTATGTTTTGGTTTTCTACTTGGGGTTTCATAATTTAATTGTGTCTAGGTTTATGTTTTTGTTTTACTAGGTTAAATTAAAAGTTTTAACAGTTTTCCACTTTGGTATGATAATTACAAAGTAAATTAAAAATAAAAATAACTAATTCAAATGTAAAATATAATTAAATTTATACAATAATTTTGAAAACAACATTAAAATATGTTTTTTAATTAAAAAAAACTTGAAACTATAAATTTTTATGAGAAAAATCATTAACTAATAATAAAAAAAATAGTGCATACCTAGAACATGAAAAAAATGGCAGAGGGGGTTGACAGGAGACGCTGAAACGGGCACCTGAGCTCTGCAAAACATGATCCCATTTTTGAAATAGTGAAAATGACAACAAAAATAGTTAAAAATAAAAAATAAATAGACTTGCGAAACTGGCGCCTGATTCTTGAATATGGATCGGGCTCCCAAACCTAAATGGGTGCCTAATTTGTAAAAATTGGTTGCCAGTTTCTAATTGCAAATTTTTTTGGAAGCGGACTTCTGCAGAGTTGGTACCCAACTTTCAACATTTTCCCTCCTAATGCATAATAAGAAGTCACATGATCCCTTATTCTCAGTCATAAGGGGTCCTAATGCATAAAGATAGTTGCTTTGTATCCAAGCTTATTCTCAGAATTAATTTCTTCTCTTTTTTTTGCTCTCTCTAAACCAAACATATATATATTCAATATCATTTTAGCAAAGATATGATCAAGGATGGTAGAGTGAAGATAGTTAAGGTAGAGACTTTGATGAATATGGCAAATTGGTTAACTAATGCTATGAGAATAGAGAAGTTTATATGGTGTATAGAGTCTATAAGCCTCATGGCCCATGGTAATTAAATTATGGTGTAGATAGTCCCTTTTTCCTTACAATATGTTTGACAAGTGGAAGATTTTTAGGAAAATGTGTCTCAATCTTGAATTTACATATGGTTACTACTTATAGTAAGTTTACATTTGAGAAAATATTATTCATAAACTTTCGTCAAAGGTTAAGATGGGCTAAATAAATATTTTGATAACTTTTTATTGCAAGATCATGTCTATATTTGAAGATATTAAAGTTTACATTTTTTAAGTTGTAAAAAAGGTTTTATGAATTTAATTTTGAAGGATTTAGTGGCTCTGCAATGGCCCAAAAGTATTCCTTACTAGTGTAACATTTTATATTTGATAAATTTTATCGCAAGATTTTTTATGCTTCAAATGGTTTTTTAATCATACGCCCAATTCAAAAGTGATGGCCTCCAAAACATGTTGGAAAGTTGACTATATGGTTCTATATGACTATATATAGTGTTTTCATTATGGTAACAAAGTCATATAGAGTTTTGGAGTCAGCGCACATTATCATAAGGTCAAAATATGGCTAAGTATAGAAGACTAGACAATTAGCAGAGCACTAGTAGATCAGAGCATCATCGCACATGTGTATGACCGAGTTATGGTATGTGCCCTTGAAGTTAAGATGGTAAATGTGTATTCATGCTAAGTCTAAGAGCACCTAGTTAGATGAGACAGTATGATGAAGATGCAGACAGTTGAAGAGGTACAACCAGTGAACACTAGAACAAAAAAGAGTATGTAGCTGACTATTACTATTTTGATTAGCGGTTATAATATTGTTTTGTAAAGGCTATGCACCTATTGTAATTAGGTTGTAGACATATACACATATTTTTTTTTAAACCCTCTTGAGCCAATTCACTTGGAAGCATTGTATGTAATCAGTTATAGACTGACCTAGTTAATTATTTTGGTAACACATATAAATATTAGATGCGCCTTTTTAATAAAGCATGGTAGTTGATATAGAGATAAGATAAGAAGAACATAAGTATGTGAAGAGTAGTTAAAATATATTAGAGCTTTGCAAGAGGTCAAAGCATCAACACATCAAAGGAGCTAATCAGACAAGCAATGTCACAGCACTAGTTCATCCAACAGTTATAGTGTGTATCTAAGATCAGAAGGTTGTAGCCTTCACCACTTGAGCAGTGAGCTCTAGGTCTATGTGTCCCCACCCCTAACAGGGTTATTGTAAAAGACTCCTAACAGGGTCTGACCCTTGACAAGGTCACTGTACTAAAAGCATTGTAAATAATAACTCCTAAAAGGGCTACAGATCTTCTAACAAGGATCATAAGACACTAGTGCAGTTCTTAGTGGTGTCAATTCCCACCAGGGTTTTTACTTATTTGGTTTTCCTCGTAACCATATTGGTTTTATGTGTTGTGATTGTTTATCTTGTTTACATTGAAGTTTATTTCAGTACTTAAGTAATCAAGTTAAGTTTCAAGAGTGAAGAAAAAAGATTAAATATAGTGAATACTGATTCACCCCCCCCTCTTAGTGTTCCCATTCCTAACAATTGGTATTAGAGCTCTGGTCCTCTAAAGAGAAGTTTAACCACTTGAGGAGATCAATGGGTTTAGAAGAAGTAAAACATTTGAAGAAGAATCTTATGGCAGCTCTTGAAGACCTTGACAATTCTGAGAAAGAAGTTGAAGAACTAAAATTGAAAGTCAGTGGCGTAATAGTATTCATCAAGAAGCTAAGAAGAGATATGAAAGATTGTTCAAACAGTGATTTAGGGAAAATGGTCAAAAATCTAAATGAAGAGAACACATCTCTGAAAGATCAGATTGGAGAATTGAATGATAAGCTAACTAGCAATCAAGAAGTTTATGATGAACAGATCAGAGAGAACCTTCAACTGAATGAAGAATTAAGGCAAGCAAACATGGAAATCTTGGAGCTAAGAAACAACAAAGAAAATTTAGAATATGAATTTATTGAAGGAAAGAATCACATTGATAAATTACACACAAGCAAGGATCTGATAGAATCTCAGTTATATGCTTGGAAGCTTAAAGGAGATACCAATGACATTGGATTCAATGAAGCACAAAATCAGATTGATGACATGCAAGAAAGGATGAAAGCACCACAAGACACCACAGATGCTAATGAGACTAGAAATCAGACTAAATATAATATTGAACCATTTAAGGATGAGCGCAAGCTAGTAGACCAAACTTGTTATGCATGTAACAAGCATGGACATATTGCAAGGAATTGTAAAGAGGTATGACCTTTCAATGGTTACTGTTATTCATGCAATAAATTTTTTCATAGAGCTATGAATTGTAGAACAAGTTAGAAGAACAAGACTCAACATAATCAGACAAATTAGAATCAACCAAATACAATATTTTCTTAGAGTATTACATGTCAGATATGTAATTATAATGGTCACTCAGCTAAACAATGTAAAATGGTAACCCATATCAATGCATTAAGGAATTTAAGGCATCCAGTTATTTGTCACTCTTGTAACAAGGCTAGAAACATCTCAATATTTTATAGATCAAGAACAAAAAGTCAGGAAAGCCCTAAAAAGATAGAAGAATCAATATTGGATACTGAAGGGGAAGTCAAGTTTTTGAAAGCTTCAGAAGATGTGAGCTTGATTTGGTCAGAGGCAAAGAAGGATAAGATTGATGAGTATGTATTGGATGCATCCACAGTGGATGCACCCTCTACATCTGGATGAATGACCCTTAGGGTCATAAGGGGAGCTAATTTAGCTCTAGACCCCTGTGTGGGTAGTATACTCACCCTCAGAGTATGCACCTTTGGATTTAACATCTTAGAGACAATTTGAAGCTATGTGCAAGAGCGCACTACTTGATTGAATGCATGATGGAATTTGGAAAATCTCAGTTGAATTCTAGTTTATGCGGCAAGCATTAATGGTGGAAATTCACTTTATAATCTATGGAAACTTACAGATCACTCATTGTATTCAATTTTGAGTGATTAGAGACTAGAAAAGCCCTAGCAGTTGAATTGTGAAGTATTGGAGCTTGATTTACTAGCAAAGAAGTTTGATTGATCAATTGCAAAGCCCTAGTTTGACACGATGATTCAAAAGTTTTTTGAAACCTATTTTTAAGCATTAACCAAGTAAGAAATGGCTACACCTGTTGTATTTGATATCACAAAAAGGAAGAGATATGTCTTTAAAAGGAATGCTTTTAAGTCAACCCTAGATGACCTAGAAGGTGTATTTTCAAGAACCCCTATGGGCGTAATGCATTTTGAAGATATTTGAGTGTATATATATTGCAAAAAGGAACTAGTTGGACTTGATAGGATAAGGTCACAACTAGAATCCATGATGAAACTAGATAAAACATTCCAAGATGAGTTCACACATTTAGAAAATCATCCTATTGTTGATTTTTCTACAACACATTAGTTCTACAAATTCAAGTGGATCAAGATCTTGTTAAGAAGAATCCATGATGACCTATTTTGGATAGGTGAAATCCCAATAAGAATCATAGGAGATTTCATTCATGACATGACATGCCTTTCTAAGACAACCATCATTCTTCTAATGGGAAAGGATGTAAGGAAATTAGTTGAATAGACATGTAAGTCCAGAAGTGATAGGTGCGGTATGATAGTTGAGCCTATTGAAGAGAAAGACATCAAATTGATGTCTATGATAATAGGTTATAAGTTTAAGCACACCAATAGGGTGAATAGTGTGTCTGCAACCACTATTATTGCAACAATTAGAATTGTGAGAGAAAATGGAGAGTTCAATCTATGTTTAATCTTGCATGCACAACTGATTGATAACATTAGAGCCATCAAACATGATAAGACCAAAATATTCAAGTTTGGGTCTTTAATCATCTACATGTACTTCCATATACTTGGAAATGTTTCAGATTTGTACCTAGACAAAAGTACACCTACAATGCCTCAATTATCTCTTAAGGAATCTATTGATAGAACATTGGAGGATTACATGGAGCTGGATTTGAAGACATTTAGAATCAAAATGCAGATGAGGTATAGAATACCAGAAAGAATTGTAGAGAAATAAAAAGATAACATTTTCTTTATGGTAGAAATTGATATAACATGTATGGAAGCAGTTGAACCTAGAAAAAATTGGATCCATCCACTTGGTTATGAGGTAGAGGAACCAATTTTGGAAGCATATGCACAAGTACTACTTTCATCACCTAAGGACCCTAATGAACCTAGGTGGGGTACTTATGAAGAAAAGACAAGAGAAGTTGATGCAGTTTTGAATAGCGCAACAACTAAGAGAAAAGCCTCTAAGATTACATCTGAAATACTCATAATTCATGGTGTAACACAGGAAGACCTAGATAAAGCAAGAGAACAAAAGATAGCATTGGAGATTGAGAGTGCATCTTCAATGGAAGCTAAGAAAGATGATCCCAAACTATAGAAAGTCAGGAAAGAGAAAAATGAAGATCTAAAGGATAAACAGGTAAAATAGATGTTATCCCTCCTATGCCCAAAGAGACAATTGATCTATCATCACCTCCTAAGTATAAGGAAATGGCCAAGAGGAAAAAGGAAACTAGCACAAGTCACCCATCCTCATGGGCAACAAGAAGTAAGAAAAATGCTCAAGCACCTCTAGAGGTAGGTTTCAGACCTTGAATTTTGAGAACAAGGATTGTTGATGAAGGTAGGTTAGATCAGATAGGAAAGTTTTATGAGAAGTATAGTGAAATTGATAAATCAGAGATTTATGGCATGATCATAAAACATATGATTAAGTTCAAGAAGATAGTCTTGGAACTTAAGATAGTCATTCTGGATAGTGTTTGGAGTATTCTAGAATCCTTGAAGAAATGGGCTATTGAAGAAGATCTTAGAATAAGGGAAAAGATTCTAGATGATAGCCTCCCTACATGTTCCTTAGAAGAGAAAACATTATTGTTAGATTTGGTGAAGCCACATCTAAGAACAAAGCTAAGAACACTACACATAATGGACAAGAACTTTGAGTTGATAGCCAAAGAGATAAAGAAATCTTTTGAGAAAGTTTTCTTAAACAGGCACATGTATCCACCTACTATGCCCACAACACAAGTGCCCTCTAAGAAATAAAAGGTGGTAGAAACCAAAAATGTACCATTAATAGGTCCTCAGGATCCAATGTCTACAGTGATAACACCTACAAACATAGTAAAGTCTGTGCCCATGAGTAAGATACAAAAAGTGAACACTATTATTATTGATAATGTAGAGATTGAAATGGTGGCCATAGACAATGACTTGGATAAGTTTGAGGAAGCATTTGTGAGCACACAAGAGGTTGAAACTCTATGTGGTGATAGTTCACCCAAGCTACAAGAAGAAGTACTAATAGAAGATCTAACGGGTGAAGAAGAAGAGAAGGAGACATAAAAAGAGATAGAAAAAGAGGAAGAAAATGTAGAAGAGGAGAAAGGAGAAGAAGAGGTAAAAGGAAGTGAACCAACAGATGAGCCATCTATTGAAATACCTATGAAGATAAAACAATAAGTGATAGACAACATTCCTATCACACCCTTACCCTCAACATCATTGTTGACAAGTTTGACACTAGACACCTCAAACTTAGACTCTTGGGGAGAAGAAGACCTAATTAAGATCAATGTCCTAGCCATGGAGAAAGAAAAAGAGAAGCAAGTGATGAGGAACCCTCTATTTTTAGAATTAGTCAATATTCTAAACAACTTGCTACCTTCAAACAAGAAAGTGTCTAAGGTTCATTTAGTTGATGATGTCAGTACAATATTGACAAAATTCAAAGAAAAAATTTCTAGCTTGGAAGAATCTACATCCCAACTTGCAGAAGGAAAACATATGAAGAAAAGATTAAGTGAACTAACTAGAAAATTTACACTTGATCTCATTTAATTGAAGATTGGTCAAGCATCCTTGAAGGAGTTCGCAACTAAGGGAAGGAAGATCATTACTGATTGTATGAACTAGGATAAGCTGACTGGTGATCACTATAAGAAAATACAGGAGGCAGAAGCAATGATATAAAATGTAAGGAAATTAGTTGAAGATCCCTCCACCAATGTGAACATGTGCAATAATGTGTACTAGGGGTAGATAGACAAAATAGAAAAAGCTGAAAAGGAGATGTCTAAAATAAGGGCAAGGCAAACATAGCTCAGAAATGATCTTGCACCCTCTCTAGATACACTTAATTAGAACATCAAGGAGATCGATGCCACTATGGTGACATATGATCAAGGTCTGAGTATAGACTTGGAGAAGATGGAGAAGCTATAATATGCCTTATGCGCCCATCTACAAATTGTCAATGCACTGATAGCATTTTGGAAACAAGAGATCCAAAATTTGCAGATAGCATGTTCGGATGTCCTAACATTGTAAGTACTTGTAGATACCTTTTTTGAGAACCTTTTTCATTAATGTCAAAGGGGGAGTATTGTATGTAGAATATGGAGTATCACATATGATGTATAGAAAAAGTATAGTACAGAGTATAAAGGGAGATATAAGTTAGAAAGAATTTTGTATAAGGGTACAACTAGTAACTTCGCCATATTCCTTTGTTTCCATTAATGAAAAAGGGGGAGATTGTTGGTAAGTTGACTATACTATTGTATATGACTAGATCTAGTGTTTTCATTATGGAAACAAAGTCATATAGAGTTTTGGAGTCAGTGCACATTATCATAAGGTTAGAATATGGCTAGGTATAGAAGACTGGACAGTTAGCAGAGCACTAGTAGATCAGAGCATCAACACATGTGTGTATGCTTGAGTTATGATATGCACACTTGAATTTAATATGGTAAGTGTGTACTCATGATAATTATAAGAGCTCATGATCAGATGAGATAGTTGAAGAGGTACAACCAGTGAATGCCAGAATAGAACAGAGTATGTAGCCGACTGTTACTATTTTGATTAGTAGTTATAATATTGTTTTGTAAAGGCTATGCACCTATTGTAATTAGGTTGTAGAAATATAAACATATTTGTTTTTAAACACACTTGAGCCCATTCACTTGGAAGTGTTGTATGTGATCAGTTATAGGCTGACCTAGTTAATTATTTTGGTAGCGCATATAAATATTAGATGTGCCTTTGTAATAAAGCATGGTAGTTGATATAGAGATAAGATAAGAAGAGAAGTATGCAAAGAGTAGTTAAAATATATTAGAGCTTTGAAAGAGTTCAAAGCATTAGTGCATCAAAAGAACTACTCAGACAAGTGTGTCACAACACCAGTTCATCCAATAGATATAGTGTGTATCTGAGATCAGAAGGTTGTAGCCTTCACCACTTGAGCAGTGAGCTCTAGGATAGTGTGTCCCCACCCCTAACATAGTTATTTTAAAAGAATTCTAACAGGGTCTGACCCTTGACAAGGTCACTATTCTAAAAGCATTGTAAATTACAACTCCTAATAGGATTGCAGATCTTCTAACAAGGATCATAAGACACTAGTGCAGTTCTTAGTGGGTGTCAATTCCCATTGGGGTTTTTACCTATTTTGGTTTCCACATAACCATATTGGTGTTATGTGTTGTGATTTTTTATCTTGTTTACATTGAAGTTTATTTCAGTACTTAAGAAATCAAGTTAAGTTTCAAGAGTAAAGAAAAAATATTAAATATAGTGAACACTGATTCACCCCCCCCCCCCCCCCTCTCAATGTTCCCATTCTTAACAAAACATGGGTCTCATAAAATAGAAAATGTAAAAAAATGTTGAACTCATTAATGAGTTGTAAAAGAGAGTTACTCATGTTGGTGTATATTTTACCACATCATAGGGCATCTTTTATTGGAGATAAGATAGATGATTTTTATCCCATGGTTTTTTAATATGGTTTTCATAGTTTCATGTAATTCTATCTCCTATATATTAGGTCTATGAGATGGAGGGCATGTATAAGATCCTTATAGCTATTCAATTACCTCTAGACCATTGATTAGTGATACTCCTATGAGAAGGTTACTCTATAAATATATTATACTATGTTATTGGTTATGGTATAATATATTGGGTGGCTTTTGGAGTGAGGGATTTTACTCCCAAATTAGTTTTCCTTATGTAAATCAACGTTTTATCTTATGAATGTTATTTATATTATTTCAATTAAGTTTTTGTAACTATTGTAAATATTTGAGCCTCCTCTCAATGTTAGTGTAGGAAGTTATGTTTCTACCTTAATTTCCTCACAAGGTAGGTTGGGAATTTGGTGAATTTTTGACATGAGAGGTAAGAAAAATATGTGGAATGGAAGAGTGGCTTGAGTGGATAGTGGAGAACATGAAACAACATTATTTGTGGAATTGTCACAACAAGAAGGCATAGGATCAATGGATGGGGAGGAGAGAGAAGATGGTTAAGAGGTGGATTTGGGCTTACAGATAGCCTAACTTGTCTAATTAAGTGTCCTTATATACTACAATAGAAGTGAGAATTATATTTTTTGAGGTAGGAGATGATTTGAGAGAAGTTGAATCCTAGTCCAAAAAGTTGGAGTGAGTCAGGAAGGGTTTGATTCAAGTAAGCTCCAATGCAGTCCCTATGGTGAATGAAAAGATTGGAGTATTTATCTACATTATTTTTGCACTATTAGACCATGCTTTATTTGGTTGTTAAATCTTTGAAAAAAGTTATGAAAGATAAATTCCTAAAATGGATTTCTACCGACATCAAATAATGAGACTTGGAAGCTCCCTCATGATGGAAGTCAAGATCCCATGTGTTTAAGTAAAAAATTTGGCAAGATATTTTTTAGGAAACATAATGAAGGGTTGTTTGTATATGTTTGAATAAATAGAATATGCAAGAAATGTAAACTTTACCAAGGCCTCTAATGGATTACGTTAACCAACCCTTGTTTTCTCAATGTGTTTTAACTTATTTGATTAAATATTATTTATAAGAAAATCCATAAAGAAAAATTATAATAATCTATTGTCTACAATCATCAATAAAACTTAAAACCTTATCAGGAAGAAAGCATTCTAGAATCTTACCTCCTATGTTAGCTTCTTGGGGTGGAATATTGGAGGAATTTATTTCTCATTATGTGATTCTACTTTCTTTTTCTCCTTTTCAACAAATGAAATTTAGAAACTTTTTACAAGAAAGCCCTCTTTCGTGGTCTATTCATTCATCTTAAAGGAAGTTCCAATAAAGGGGGTTGGAGGGGGTAGCAAAATTTTCACTATGTTTCCCAACCATTTAGAAATAGAAGGATATTGGAGATCATTTGGATGCAAGTAGGGTTTCCCTCGCACTTTTTCTTCATTGACATCATAAAATATCAAATAGGTTGCAAAGGAAGCCTCACAACTAGATGTTTGTAGGATGGGCTCTTTGGAAGGTTTGCACCAATAGAAACACAATGTAGAATAGGAAGAAAAGGGCATAGTTAATAATGGAGGAAATGAAGTGAAAAATGACAAGAAGGAACTCCTTTTGTGTTTAAAACTTTCCCTTGCAATCTCATCTCATAATTATTTCCATTATTTTGTGTTTTTTTCTCTTGGTAGTTCTTTTATTTTCAAAAGTGTTTGGTAAATTGTTTAACATGACTAGTGTTACTAGCACAACACACACTCAATCTCTACGTGAAGCACTTTTTACCTACAACTAGGAATCAGTAAGGTCACAAATGGTGGACCTCATCCCCTTATTACAAAGGTGAGGCCCAAACCCACGAGCACATTGGATCAACAAAGGCACAAGCCCATGATCACAATATCCCAATAGGGGTTTGAACCTAGGTGTGGAAAACAAAAAAAACAACACGACTTAACCAACACACTAAGTGGCAAACCTCTTTTCTCTTGGTAGTAGGGGAAATACACTTCTCCTCTTTTTAACTAATTTGGCAATATGTATGCAACCAAAATGCAAGGTTATAGATGGTGGCGGTGAAGGTTGAAAAATGACTCTTAGAATGAAGTAAACATTATTGATCATCACCTTAAAATCTCTAATAAGTTGGGTTCCCTTACTTAAATATTTATTGGTTTTTTTGAAGAGGGTTTTATGTGATGGAAGACAAGTCGTAATACAAAGATAATCAAACAAAAGTCCATTAAATGCATTATTTCCCATTGATTCAATCCATGAACTAAGTTACCAAAGTTGGAAATGATTGTTCAAAGTCCAATCAACCAATTAATTGCTCTAGAGACTAATGTTACTTCTAAGGATCATCATCAAATTCTTTAGGGTTGACATGAATGTCTACTCTTCCTAGGAGTTAAGAAATTGTTGACTAACGTGTGAAAATCTTTGGTCATGTGAAAGTTAGAAACTGTAGCTAAGTTCCTTACAAAATGTGCCATTAATCAAATTTAAAAAAATTGGAAAATATTTAACAAAATTTTACGAAATATTCACAAAATATTTGGCATTTGTTCTTCATGATCTCCATATTTTGTAATCGAAAAGTAGAAAAAAATTTCAAAAAAATCACCGTGTTCTCAATAATATAGAAAAAAAAGTTTTGACATTTATTTTTCTATCTTTGGTGCATTTTATAAGGATCTAAGCCGCTGCCTTAAATAATTACGGTAAACATTAAACTAGACAAACTATTATATAGTATTGTAGACACCTAAAATTGTCCATTCACACTAATGTTAATTTTTATTAATATTTTCCCTTAACATTATGGTTAATTTTATTAATTGACTACAATCGTTATATTCCTCTATTTATTTAATTAAATTTACGTTAATTAAATAGATTTATTTTTCCTTTGTATTTAAATACTTTAATATATTGATTTCAATTTAATATATTATCCCGCCATTTCCCTTTATATAAAGTAAATCTTATTTATTTTATTTCTCCACTAGCCTAAAGTTCTTCTAAACTATTATTAAATTAAATTTATTTTAATTTAATTCCTTTTCCCTTTTTCATATGCTTGTCTTTTTCTAAATATTCCTCTAATTTTGATTAAAAGGTGGATTACCTCTAATCATGTGCACAATCATGTTTTCCAAGGTAGCCACCTCTCCATATTTTCTCTCCACCAATCTTTTTTAAATTTCTCTTTCCCTCTAAAAGTGAAGTTTGGCTTTTGCATCTTTTGCCACTTCACCTTTTTAAAATCCTATCTAACTTTTTTTTGCCTCTTAATCCTATCCACTCATTTGTTTTTGCCTCTTCATCTTAGCCACTCCTCTTTTTCCTCTTAATCTTGGCCATCTATTATTTTTCTTCTTAATCTCCACCATCTAATTCTTTTCATTTTCTATAAAAGGAAGCCTCACTCCTCATTTTAGGTCTAGATTATTTTTATTATTAATCTCTTATCTCTTGCATCTTCTATCATTCTTAATCATTCTAGTTATTTTCTTCATTGCAGTATAATCTTGATCTTAGTTTCTTAATCTTGTTTCATTCATCTTAGATCTTAATCTTGTTTTTCAAAACAATATTCCCTTTGATGAGAGTCAACCCAAACCCACTTGGTATAAGGAAAATGAATACTATGATTATCATCACATCAAGGGTCATGATATCAAGAAGTGCTTAAAGTTTAAAAAAAAATTCCAAGACCTCATTGACAAAGGAGTGATTGAATTTGAAGATCCCAACCCCTCCATCACATCACCCTCACAAGTCCACACATGTCAAGACATTGTCCCAAAGCATGCTAACAAAGATTCCTCTCATCCTCTAGATCTAAGCAATCCTCCACTCCTTGATCCACTTATTTTTCAAAATCCACCTATCCCTCTTGATCCACCTCATGATTCCATTCCTAATCAAGATCAAGGAATTCCCTCTACTTTATTCCATGATAGCCTTACATCTCAAGATCATACCATGCCTTCCACTCCACAACATAATCATTCCAAAGGTCAAGATAAAAGTACCCCTTCATCTCCATGTCATGATTCCAATCCCTCTCAAGATCCCATTATTTCTCCTAATTTCCCTCATGATCCTAATACTCCACAAGATCCTATTTTTCTTCTTGATCCTCCATTGCAAGATCCTAATCCTTCACAAGATCCTATTCCTCCTGAATCTCTTATTATTGGACTATTAAGGAGCTTCTCAAGGACCAAGGAAACCTTACACTTAATGACCTTGGTGATATTTATCATTCTACAAATGCTCATATACCTCCTACACCTTATATACCTCAATTCAAGCGTAAAAATATTCCTTCATTATCTTCCAAATCCATCTTGGTCCCCTATATCCCTAAAGGAAATCCTTCATCTCATTCATCCATTTTGGGCCCTTATATCCCAACACTAAACCCTTCAACCCTTCCATCTAATTTAGGTCCTTATGTTCCTCCATCCCCTATACCTCTCACTCCTATATCATCATTTATTTCTTCCACCATACCTCAAGATCAAAAAAGACATGCATCCTTGAGAGATTGATATCCATCCATCCATCAAAACTCATTATATGAGCCGGATCCATCCATAATTCCCAAGTCTTTTGGAAACAATTTGGATGCACAATATAAAAATTAAAAATACAAGAATCCACTTACATATGAAGATCACCATGTCCTATCTAATCAACATGTGGCTACAAAGAAAAGGGAAATACTCAAGAGACCACAAGGGTCCTCAAGGCAAAAAATAAAATCATAGAAAATATGGGTTCCTAACTCCATCATGGAAGAATTGTGGTCAAAAGAACATAAATGTAAAGAAAAGTCAAAAGCTATGTGGATTCCCAAATCTCTCGTAAAGGACTAGAATATAAAAGAAAATTTAAAGTTGACATTCAAGCTTCCAAATACTTCCACTCTGTATTCTTCCAAATATATTTCATTCTCTCCTCCATCTATTTTGGGTCCTTGTGTCCCAAAATCCAAATCCAAACCTCATGCTAGACAATTCATTCTCCCCTCACTTTTCCACTACCCTTCAAAGTGTGTTTTGATGTTGATCTTTCCATCATTTCCACCTACTCCCATGAAAACCTTTCAATACCCTATCCAATATCCAACTCCTATATCTACTCCCTATCCTTCAATATCATATCATCCTATTCCTCTTACCCCATCCTACACAAATCCTTAGCCATCATCTACCTTATCCTCCATATCTTTTCCCTACCATCACAATTATCAGCATCTTTGAGCTTACCTTTTAGTGGCCTTGTCCAATCATGACATATCTTTCCAAAGGAACATTATCCAAAGAGCATCAGGCTTTAATTCCTCCAAAAATATTAAAAAAAAAAAAGTCAAAAAAAAAATGTTAAAAAAACATAGAAAGAGAAAAAAGGCAAAATAAATAAAATTGTCCAATAGTGAAAACTTGGTAATCATGCACCTTAGACAAGTGCCATGATGAAAACTTGGCAAAAAGGGGTCATGTGTAGTCCCTCCCTCTAGTTTTTCTTCATACTTGGGAGCAATTCCTTCTCACTATCCATCCATAATATCTTCCCTATCATCTACTTTCCATACATATCATATCTTATCCATTCTCCTATCCTCCTCCCCTTGCACTCTATACTTGGGGGAAATCTCCATCCATTCTATGTTACCATAAATATCTTCCATATTGCCTATCCACCGTCCATTGTCCTATCTAAGTTCCTTATCATTTCCTTTTCCATCCAATTTAGGTCCTTATGTTCCTCCATCCACTATACCTCTCACTCCTAGATCATCATTTATTTATTCCACCATACCTCAAGATCAAAAAATACATGCATCCTTTAGATATTGATATCCATCCATCCATCAAAACCCGTTATATGAGCCCGATTCATCCATAGTTCCCAAGTCTTTTGGAAACAATTTGGATGCACAATATAAAAATTAAAAATACAAGAATCCACTTACATATGAAGATCACCATGTCCTATCTAATCAACATGTGGCTACAAAGAAAAGGGAAATACTAAAGAGACCACAAGGGTCCTCAAGGAAAAAAATAAAATCATAGAAAATATGGGTTCCTAAATCCATAATGGAAGAATTGTGGTCAAAAGAACATAAATGTAAACAAAAATCAAAAGCTATGTGCATTCCCAAATCTCTCGTAAAGGACTGGAATATAAAAGAAGAAATCAAAGTTGACATTCAAGCTTTCAAAGACTTCCACTCTGTATTCTTCCAAATATCTTTCATTCTCTCCTCCATTTATTTTGGGTCCTTGTGTCCCAAAATCCAAATCAAAACCTCATGCTAGCCAATTCATTCTCCCTTCACCTATCCACTATCCTTCAAAGTGTGTTTTGATGTTGATCTTTCCATCATTTCCACCTACTCCCATGCAAACCTTTCAATACCCTATCCAATATCCAACTCCTATATCTACTCCCTATCTTTCCATATCATATCATCCTATTCCTCTAACCCCATCTTACACATAAATCCTTAGCCATCATCTACCTTATCCTCCATATCTTTTCCCTACCATCACAATTATCAACATCTTTGAGCTTACCTTTTAGTGGCCTTGTCCAATCATGACATATCTTTCCAAAGGACAATTATCCAAAGAGCATCAGGCTTTAATTCCTCCAAAAATATTCAAAAAAAAATTTAAAAAATGTAAAATAAATACAGAAAGAAAAAAAAAAGGCAAAATAAATAAAATTGTCCAACAGTGAAAACTTGGTAATCAAGCACCTTAGACAAGTACCATGATGAAAACCTGGCAAAAAGGGGTCATGTGTAATCCCCCTCTCTAATTTTTCTTCATACTTGGGAGCAATTCCTTCTCTCTATCCATCCATTATATCTTTCCTATCATCCACTTTCCATACATATCATATCTTATCCATTCTCCTATCCTCCTCCCCTTGCACTCTATACTTGGGGGAAATCTCCATCCATTCTATGTTACCATAAATATCTTCCATATTTCCTATCCAACATCCATTGTCCTATCTAAGTTACTTATCATTTCCTTTCCCATATTTGATCTTGACTATCCTATACATCTCCTCTATCCATATGTACCTGTGTGTGTGAATTTTGTACTTAGCTATAGACACAACACTTCAATAAAACATCAGAGGTTAGCCAAAAACCAAACTCGTGCAATGAAATGGAAACTAAACTAACCAAGTGATTTACTGCCTTCTAGTAGGTGTGAGTATGATACTCTCAGATCAAACTGAGACCAGTGACAATGCAACACTTAAATGAAGGATTTGAATGCAAAAGATGAAAGACTATATGAATGCAGATTAAGCTATATTTTTGTATTTTTTATGCAATAATATGAAATCTGTATGAATCTAAGCTAGAATGTATGAAACGGAATGCAGATTTGATCTAAGAATGCTATGAATGAATATAAAATCTATGATATGAAACTATGCAAGAGCTAATGATCAACTATGAAAGATCTCACAAATCGCCTATCGTAAGTGCTCAATCCTTCAATCCCCAATTCGCTAGAGTAATTGTGAAAATTCGAGTGTTGATGAGATTGAAGAGCTAAGTCTTGTTTTTATAGAAATCCAAGGCTTTGAGGATGCAAGAGAAAAGCCATAAATCACTCTTGATAAACTCAGGTTGATTTTTGAGTTATCAAGAAATTAGAGATAATTAACTCACAAAAAATCATGCAAAAGTAGAGTTTTACTCAAAATAGAGTTTTATATAAAATTTCAACTCATCATCAGATGTTGAGTTTAATTTTAAAATTGATTGTTAATTTCTAGTTGCCTATTTTTCTGATTGTGCACGATTTAATTATAAATTAATTAAAAATAAAGTGATTAATTCTCAACTTAACTATTTTTTTGAGATAAAACAATTGATTTATGGGTTAATTAATTATTAAATCAAACTTTAATAAAAACTATATTATTAAAAATTGACAATTGACATGAATTAATTAAATAAGAATTTAATGAATTAGTCATGAGATTTTTTATTTATTGTCAAAATTAAATAATACAATTAGGAATAAATATAATTAAATGTAATTAAATAATTAAGTGGTAGTATTAAATCTAATTAATTAAATATTCAAAATACTCAATTAATCAAACTTTAGGATAAATAATATTGATAGCCAAATAATTATTAAATTAAGAATAATTATGATAAATTAGGAATATTTCTAGGAATATTCCCTGATGCAGAATTTAGGATAATCAATTAAATTCGATAATGTGCAGATGTGCCTTAGGTTAGGACTTTGATGTCAATTTCATTCGAATTGAAGATGTAGGAGGTTTAATGAACCTATAGCCCATTTTTGGGGTATTACATTTTGCCCCTCTTTGAATTATTATGCAAAGCACAGTGGTTCAAAGAATAGTTTGTGTATGATAAAGATGTTTGAGATTGATTTGAAAGATGAACTGATTCCAAGATAGAAACCGATTGAAAGATTGGAAAAAGATGATATCGACCCAGGTCTAGGATGACCAGGAATCGAGATGATGCTAGCTATATCAATAATGAACAAGTGATTATGAAAAAGTGCCAAAACACTTGCTTCTGAACCTTATGATTAAGAAGAAGTGAGTGATCGATTCCAGACCTCAATGTCCTTGTATGAATCATATTGGAATCACATCTTGAACCCATCAGTTATGAAGAACCAAGGAAATAACACTAATGAACTGATGGTTACAAAAAGCTAATACAATTTACAAGATAGATTTAGGATACCAGATTAATATGGATCTTGATATGCCCCAAGAGATGATAGATTTTCCCCAAGCGACGAGGAATTTAGATGAATCAGTAACTAGAAGTGGTTGTTTTCTTGATCACTGAGGAAAGATTTGATTACAGATTTAGATTTACAGACTTGAATGATGTGTAATACCATGGCCCCTTTGGGATTAAAATTGAAATCTGACAAGAAAAGTCAGTGTTATAGTTTAGAAGCATATTAATTGATTTGAGAAGTGGTTATACACGTTCAAGAATGCATTCTACATCGTTTAGAGGTCCTGAAGACCAAGTTTGACTAGGTTTGACCATGAGTTGACCATAGTTGACCAATTTGAAATTTTGATAGTTTGATGTAAGATAATCAGTTAAGTTGAATTCTAGATTTCTGTGATGATTGAAGGTTGATTATGTAAGTAGTTAGACATCCTAGGTCTAAAAATTTTAAGTCGTGATTTTGACATTGTAAACAATCTCAGATTTTGATTTTGATCCCGAAAAAAGATTCTACTTGTTGTTTCATTGAAGGGACGTTCATACAATGCTTAGTCCTTGTGTCATGTTTAGCATTTTTGGTTTTGAAGAATCGTTTAAGTGTTAAAGCAATTTGTGAGATCATGCAAAGTGCAAAATGAAATGCAACCTAATACCTAGGACCTAGTCACTGATCATGAGTCGATCATTTGTCATCATTGAGTTTTTAGGTAATCGGATAAATCAATACAATGCCCACTAGTTATGAAACCATAGACATATGAATATCAATTTGTATGTGCAAGAATCAATACAATACCCACTGGTTAGGAAACCATGGACATATGAATATTGATTTTATTTTCAAAATGTCAGATTAGATATAAGTACCAAGGCACAATCGCCAGGATGACCTAAATATCATATCCATTTTGATATAGTAATTTGTATAACCATCAAAACATAAATGTCATGATGACCTGAATATGCCTTCCATTCAAACACATCAAATAGTCAAGAGATCATTCTAAATCTAGTGTGAATTACCCGTAGTGACCCTTTATCGTTCACATCCTGAGGCAAGAACACGTTTCACAGTAGGAGAAAGAACTCACTTAAGAAGACAATAGTTAGATCAAAATTCCTTGAATTTTTTAGGTATCAATGGTCGAGGTACTCATGGCCATCCAATTCAAGATAGAGGCTCTTACAGATGGACACCATTTCAATCCAGAATTTCCAAAGTTGTTATATTTTCACATGCAAGAAGAAGACAAAAAAAAGATTATGCCCCCAATCATCACTCTCTAAATCCTATAAAGGACATCATCGAAGAGCTAGAAGGGACACAATATGCAAAAATCTCAATGCGAATCAATAAGCATACAAGGAGATAAAAGCATAAAGCACAGATTGTTTTCAATTTGTGTTTGATTGTGTTGTTGTAGATGCAAAATCCTTTCTGGAGAGGAGACAAACTGACTGACTTGGATGAAGCTACAAAGGACTCTGACTAGATATGACACATCTAAAGATGTACCGGAGGCCATAGGATATGACATTGATTGCCCCCAAGTGTTAACATTGATAGGATATAGACGCTTGAACTTATTGGTGTACAGACTGACTTATTGAAAACATGAATGCAGAAACAAACTGGGAGGTATGTACAAACTAAAGCAAGACTAAAAGATGGGAAAGACCAAGATTGCGCTGATAGATGGAGCATTTTGAAACAAGTGGCACCTATTTGCTAGATTTTCACCATCTTGGTAGAGATTCTATTTTTGCTACCAAGGTGCCTGTTTCCAGGTTTTCACCAAGGCACTTTTTTTTTCTCATTTTTTTGTATTTTTCATTTTTCCATTTTTTTTTTGTAATTTTGATATTTTTTTATTTTTTACCTAGTTGTAGACACACCACTTCAGTAAAACATTAGAGGTTAGCCAAAAACCAAAATTGTGCAATGAAATGGAAACTAAACTAACCAGGTGATTTACTACCTTCTAGTAGGTGTGAGTATGATACTCTCAGATCAGACTGAGATGAGTGACAATGAAAAACCTAAATGAAGGATTTGAATGGAAAAGATGAAAGACTATATGAATGCAGATTAAGTTATATTTTTGTATTTTCTATGCAATAATATGAAATCTATATGAATCTAAGCTAGAATGTATGAAATGGAATGCAGATTTGATCTAAGAATGCTATGAATGAATATGAAATCTATGATATGAAACTATGCAAGAGCTAATGATCAACTATGAAAGATCTCACAAATTGCCTGTCGCAAGTGCTCAATCCTTCAATCGCCAATTCGCTAGAGTAATTGTGCAAATTTGAGTGTTGATGAGATTGAAGAGCTAAGCCTTATTTTTATAGAAATCCAGGGCTTTGAGGATGCAAGAGAAAAATTATAAATCACTCTTGATAAACTCAGGTTGATTTTTGAGTTATCAGGAAATTAGAGATAATTAACTCACAAAAAATCATGCAAAAGGAGAGTTTTAGTGAAAATAGAGTTTTAGATCAAATTTCAACTCATCATCAGATGTTGAGTTTAATTTTAAAATTGATTGTTAATTTCTAGTTGTCTGCTTTTCTGATTGTGCATGATTTAATTATAAATTAATTAAAAATTAAGTGATTTATTGTCAACTTAACTATTTTTTTGAGATAAAACAATTGATTTATGGGTTAATCAATTATTAAATCAAACTTTTATAAAAACTATATTATTAAAAATTAACAATTGACATGAATTAATTAAATAATAATTTAATGAATTAGTCATGAGATTTTTGATTTATTGTCAAAATTAAGTAATACAATTAGTAATAAATATAATTAAATGTAATTAAATAATTAAGTGGTAGTATTAAATCTAATTAATTAAATATTCTAAATATTCAATTAATCAAACTTTAGGATAAATAAGATTTATCACCAAATAATTATTAAATTAAGAATAATTATGATAAATTAGGAATATTTCTAGGAATATTCCCCAATGTAGAATTTAGGATAATCAATTAAATTCGATAATGTGTAGATGTGCCTTAGGTTAGGACTTTTGTACCGATTTCATTTGAATTGAAGATGTAGGAGGTTTAATGAACCTATAGCCCATTTTTGGGGTATTACATTTTGCCCCTCTTTGAATTATTGTGCAAAGCGCAGTGGTTCAAAGAATAGTCTGTGTATGATAAAGATGTTTGAGATTGATTTGAAAGATGAACCAATTCCGAGACATAAATTGATTGAAAGATTGGAAAAAGATGACACCAACCCAAGTCCAGGATGATCAAGAATCAAGATGATGCTAACTATATCAACAATGAACCGGTGATTATGAAAAAGTGTGAAAATGCCTGATTCTAAAGCTTATGATTGTGAAGAAGTGAGTGACTGATTCCAAACCTCAATATCCTTGTTTGAATCATATTGGTATCACATCCTGAACCCATCAGTTATGAAGAACCAAGGAAATAACACTAATGAACCAATGGTTACAAAAAGCTAATACAGTTTACAAGATAGATTTAGGATACTAGATTGATATGGATCTTGATATGACCCAAGAGATGATAGATCTGCCCCGAGCGACGAGGACTTTAGATGAATCAATAACTAGACATGGTTGTTGTCTTGATCACTGAGGAAAGATTTGATTATAGATTTAGATTTACAAACTTGAATGATGTGTAATACCATGCTCATTTGGGGATTAAAATTGAAATCTAACAAGAAAAGTCAGTGCTATAGTTTAGAAGCATATTAATTGATTTGAGAAGTGGTTATACACATTTGAGAATGCATTCAACATCATTTAGAGGTCCTGAAGACCAAGTTTGACTAGGTTTGACCATGAGTTGACCATAGTTAACCAAGTTGAAATTTTGATAGTTTGATGTAAGATAATCAGTTAAGTTGAATTCTAGATTTCTGTGATGATTGAAGGTTGATTATGTAAGTAGTCAGACAACTTGGGTCTGAAAATTTTAAATCATGATTTTGACATAGTAAACAATCTCAAATTTTTATTTTGATCCTGAAAAAAGATTCTACTTATTGTTTTGTTGAAGGGACCTTCATACAATGCTTAGTCCTTGTGTCATGTTTAGCATTTTTGGTTTTGAAGAATCGTTTAAGTGTTCAAGCAATTTGTGAGATCATGCAAAGTGCAAAATGAAATGCAAACCTAGGACCTAGGACCTAGTCACTGATCATGTGTCAATTTGTTGTCATCATTGAGTTTTTAGGTAACTAGATAAATCAATACAATTCCCAGTAGTTATGAAACCATAGACATATGAGTATCAATTTGTATGCGCAAGAATCAATACAACACCCACTGGTTAGGAAACCATGGACATATGAATATTGATTTTATTTTCAAAATGTCAGATTAGATATAACCACCAAGGCACAAACACCAGGATGACCTGAATATCATGTCCATTTTGATATAGTAATTTGTATAAGCATCAAAACATAAACATTGTGATGACTTGAATACATCTTGTGTTCAAACAAATCAAACAGTTAAGAGATCATTCTAAATCCAGTGCAAATTACCCATAGTGACCCTTTATCATTCACATCCTTAGGCAAGATCGCGTTTCACAGTAGGAGGAAGAACTCACTAAAAAAGACAATAGTTAGATCAAACTTCCTTAAATTTTTTGGGTATCAATGGTCGAGATACTCATGGCCATCCAATTCGAGATAGAGGCTCTTACAGACGGACACCATTTCAATCCAAAATTTCCAAAGTTGTTATATTTTCACATGCAAGAAGAAGACAAAGAAATAATTATGCCCCCAATTATAACTCTCTAAATCCTATAAAGGACATCATCGAAGAGCTTGAAGGGACACAATATGCAAAAATCTCAATGCGAATCAATAAGCATACAAGGAGATAAAAGCATAAAGCACAAATTGTTTTCAATTTTTGTTTGATTGCGTTGTTGTAGATGCAAAATCCTTTCTGGAGAGGAGACTGACTGACTAACTCAGATGAAGCTGCAAAAGACTTTGACTGGATATGACACGTCTAAAGATGTATCAGAGGCCATAGGATATGACATTGATTTCCCCCAAGTGTTAACATTGATAGGATACAAACGCTTGAACTAATTGGTGTACAGACTGACTTATTGAAAATATGAATGCAGGAACAAACCGAGAGGTATGTACAAACTAAAGCAAGATTGAAAGCTGGGAAAGACCAAGATTGTGTTGATAGATGGAGCATTTTGAAAAAAGTGGCACTAGTTTGTCAGGTTTTCACCATCTTGGCAGAGATTCTATTTTTGCTACCAAGGTGCCCGTTTCCAGGTTTTCACCAAGGCACTTTTCTTTTTCTCATTTTTTTGTATTTTTCATTTTTCCTTTTTTTTTTGTACTTTTGATATTTTTTTATTTTTTTTGAATCATCAAGGTGCCTATTTGCTAGGTTTTCACCAAGATGTTCATTTTTTTCAGGACATTTTTTAATACTAAATGCCTTAGGCATAGAATTTCTTCAGATGGAGTACGTTGATTGGTTCTACGAGATGTTCTCCTTTAGTCATTGAGAGTTGATAGGCTCCAGAGCCAAAAGTAGTAGTGATAACAAAGGGACCTAGCCAGTTGGGTTCAAACTTCCCCTTGTGCTCTCTATGTGATTGGTTTTTAGGATTCTCTCTCAAGACTAGATTACGAACCTGAAATTATTTGTGTTTGAATTTCTTATTGTAGCCTCTAAACATTCTTTTCTGATACACTCTGAGATGATCATATGCTTCTTTTCTGCACTCATCTAGTAGTTAAAGTTCTTGCAACCTAGACACTTTGTAGTCATCATCAGTTACTAGACCATGCATTCTGATTCTTAGTGATGGGATTTCATCCTCAATAGGCAGTACCACTTTAGACCCATAAACTAAAGCAAAAGGAGTAGCCCCAGTGGGCATTCTGATACTTGTTCTATAGGCCCAGAGAGCTAGATTGATCATGAGATTCTAGTCTCTTCCTATTTTATTAACTGTATGGTGCAAGATTTTCAATAGATTTTTGTTAGAAGCTTCTGCTTGTCCATTCCCTTGAGGATAGTATATAGAAAACTGATGTTGTGTAATCTTGAATTTGGCACATAGATCATCTAAGTCTTTGTTTTTGAATTGTCCACCATTATCTATGACTATAGAGTGTGGAATACCATACCGACATATGATTTAGTTCAAGATGAACATAGATATTTCTTTTCTAGTTGCTTGTGTCAAGGGGACTGCTTCCACCCATTTTGTAAAATAATCTATAGCTGTGATTATACGGGTATGTCCATTAGAAGAATGAGGATGTATGGCTCCTATAAGATCAAATGCCCATTGGTGAAAAGGCCATTGTGTAGTAAAGGGAATTAGATCTCTCCTTGGAGCATGAATTAGGTTGCCATGCACTTGGCACTTTTGACATTTCTTACCAAACTTGATAGACTCTTTCTTCATTTTCGGCCAATAGTACCCAACCCTAATAAGTTTTCGAGCTAGTGTTAAACCATTCAAGTGTGACCCACAAATACCATCATGGACTTCCTTTAATGCACATTGAGACTCTTCCCATTCTAAGCATCTAAGTAGCGTACCATCTAGACCTCATTTGTATAGATCATGACTAATGATAACATATCAGGAGGCATTGCAGATAAGCTATCTCTTTTCATGGCGGTTAAAGGTATCGGGACTGATTTGGTCTTTGAGATAGGAGAATATGTTTTTATATTTGGATGAATCATGACGTAAAATAGTGCAATTCATGCGGGTTTCAGGGGAATCATATGTAGGATAAGATAGTGCTTCCACCAAGAACTCGTAGTGTAGCTCATGTTCAGGCTACTGCAATAAAGTTGATAGCATTGCCATTGCATTGGTAGCCTTATTCTTTATTTTAGGTATTTGCTCAAATGTGATAGATATGAAGTATTTCTTCAGATCATCTACCATTATTTTTTATGGAATGAACTTTTCATCTTTCATCTAATACACATCATTGACTTGGTGGATTACAAGTTGTGAGTCTCCATGAATGTGTAATTCTGTGACTGTCCACTCAATTGCTAGTTTCATGCCATTAAGAAGGGCTTCATATTCAACAATATTGTTTGTGCAAGGAAACTTGATTCTAAATGCTTTTGGGATTGAGTATCCTTGAGGATTTATGAACAATATGCCTACTCGAGATCCATTCTGTGTATAGGAGCCATCAAAGAACAATTACCATTCTCTAGAAGAAAGATTCATGATAGAGGAATCTAGGAATTCCATTTGCATTCACGTATCATCAAATAAAGGTGCATATACTAATTGATCAGAAATAACCTATCCTTTTATAGCTTTTCTTTCAACATATTCAATATCAAATTCTCTTAAGAGCATGACCCATTTAGCTAATCTACCTGTGAGGGCAGCTTTTCTTAGTAGGTACTTTAGTGGATCAATCTTAGCTACCAAGTGCATGGTATGAGCCAACATATAATGTCTCAATTTCTGTAATGCAAAGATCATAGCTAGACAAGCCTTCTCAATCATTGAATAGTTCTTCTCATATGCAACCAATGTTCTACTGATATAATATATAGCCCTTTCCTTTTTATTCTCATCATGCTATGGTAGCAATTCCCCAAGTGATGTATCTGTAGTGGAGACATATAAGATCAATGGCTTCCCTTGAATGGGAGGCATCAAGATAGGAGGATTTTATAGATATTTCTTGATATGATTAAAATTTTTATCACATTCTTCGCTCCATGCAAAGGTCACACCTTTATGTAATGTCTTTGTAAAAGGTTGTGAGATATCTGCAAGCTATGATATGAAATGCCTGATAGATTGTACTCTCCCTTGTAATGTCCTCATTTGAATAATATTCTTTGAGGGTTGCATCTCCGTTATAGCCTTTACTTTAGCTGGATCAACTTTAATGGCCTTCTTTAAAACTATGTATCCTAAGAGCTTTCTAGAAGTGACACCAAAAGCACACTTCTTAGGATTTAGTCTGAGACTAAATTTTTCCATTCTATCTAGTATCTTGCTCAAGTCATTTAGATGTTCAGCTCTAATCATATATTTTGCTAAGGTATCATCAACATAATCCTCCATAGTTCAATGCATCATGTCATGACAAATAGATGTCATAACTCTCTGATATGTAGCATCAACATTTTTAAGCCCAAATGACACATGACATTCCAACAGAAGGTACCCCATGCACATGTGAAAGTAGTTTTCTCCTAATCTTCTAGAGCAATTTTGATTTGATTATATCCAAAAACACCATCCATTAAAGAAAATATCTCAAAACCCGCAGTCATGTCCACTATCATATCAATGTTAGGTAGTGGAAAATCATCCTTAGGGCATGCTTTATTGACATCTCTGAAATCTGTGCATACTCTTATAGATTTTTTTGGTTTGGAAATAGGTACAATATTAGAGATCCATTTAGCATAATCAATAACATAGATGAATTTGGCTTTTAGTAGCTTCTCTAATTTAGCTTTTACCAAGAGTGCAACATGTGGATGCATCTTTCTAAATTTTTGTTTAACAGGTTTAACATTTGGAACTATAGATAAATGGTGCATTATAAGATCAGGATCCAACTCTGGCATATCTAAATATTTCCATGCAAATTTGATCTTCTTTTCTGTTAGGAATGTTGTAAATTTTTTCTTGTCTTCTTCTGATAAAGATTATGCTACATGAATCAATTGTGGTTCCTCTGTTGTTCCCAAGTTGATAGATTGAGTGGGTTCAATTAGAACTAGAGATCTATCCTGTAAATGACTTGGAAGGACATCAAATATCTCATCTTTAGGCACCTCATAGAGGTTTTCACCTTCGAATACATCTTTTATTTTTACTTTTATAGGTTCTGAGACTACCACAAAGTGGTTTTCACCCTTAGAACTTCTTTTCTTTTTATTCTTATTGTTATTTTTCTGACCAAGATACTTGATGTCTAACTCCATCATGCTAATGCTTGGTTCATTGATGGAAGTCCTCATAGGCTCAACTGCATTGAGGTAGCAAGCAAGGGCATAGTCATTGGCAAAGGTATAAATACCTTGGTTTAGGTTTGTGGATGTTAGGTCAAGAAGGTCAGGATTTTGGATAGTCAAAGTGGTGAAAGATTGGGAAATAGTATTTACTAATATGGATCTATCATCATTGGTCCTAACCTAACACTCTAGTTCAAAGGTGATAGTACAACTTAAGACATTCAGTTTGTGAATAGGCTCAATGTCATTGTGGAAGTCCACTTCAGCCATCAGTGGATCAGACTTGATAAATTCATCATTTCTCTCTAGACTTACATTGGGTTTAGGTGCATATTGGTGAATAACATCAACATGTTTCTCTGTAATAAGCTCATCTTTTTCTGGAATGGCTCCCCATTCATAGTCATTAGATTCTTCATCTATGCCTCTAGGAAATCTAAGAACATGAGTAAAGTCAGGATGAATACCCCAAGAAGGGTTACCCTTAGATTCTGATTTGAATTCATACTCATGGGAATCTATCTTTGAATAACTACCACCTTCCTCTTTGTTTGTTTGATTGTCTTCTAGATTAGCTGGTTCTTGTGTTACAACTATCTCTTGCTCTATAGTAGGTTCTTGTATTTCTACTACATTAATTATTTTTATTGGATCATCTTCAGCATCAAGGAGGTCTTTTATTTCTTTAGGCAAATGCTCATAGGGAATGAGATCTTTAGTGGTGTTTGAATCATCACTATCAGATTGTTCTATTATTTCTCCCTTTAGTTGATTTGTTGTGGATGGCTCAATCTGTTCTAAGATATGTGGAGAATTCTTGCTAAGACAAAAAGGTTTCTTCTTATATCCTAGCCCTATTGTATTCTTGTTTATTTGACCATGATGGTCAAGAGGTTAGAGAAGACCTTTACCCTATAATCCTAGAGGTCCTTTTCCATTCTATCCCATTTTTTTGATCAATTTATCCCTTGGTCCATATGACTTAGAAGAGATCTTGGGAGTTTCAACATCACATATTTTAACAACTTGAGATTTGGGTTCATCTTTGTATAGCCATGCAAGCATAGCTTCATCCTCTTCAAACTCTTGTTTAGATACTTGTTCTGCAACAGAATTTCCTTTATATGCTTCAAGAGGTTCTTTAGACCCTAGTTTGGACTATTTCAAAGTTTTCCCATAAGACTTAGGCGAGATAGGGAGAGATGTCAAAGATAAGACTGGATCTATAGTATATTCTCCCATACCATTTTCTTTGATCTTAACCTCTTTAGCAATGTCTTCCATCTTGGATGTTGAAGCAACGTCTAGCTTCTTAGTGGAAGATTCTCTATTATTAGGGACAAGTTTATCAACACTCTCTTTTAAGGTATTGCAAGTTGTATACAGATCAGCTAGAATCATCACCTCTACTCCTTCATAAGGAAATTTCAAACACTAATGGTATGTAGAGGGAATGGCTTTCATTTCATGTATCCAGGGTATCCCTAGAAGGATATTGTAAGCCAAAGGTAGATCAAGAACTTGACATATAATATCTCTGATGACAGGACCTACTCTGATAGGTAAGACAATTGTTCCTTTTGAAGATCTTTCTTGCTCATCATATGCTTTGATAGTTATCTTCTTTCTAGGATCAATGGCCATTTCTAAAAATCCCAATTATGTAATCAAGCTGAAAGAAGAAATGTTTAGACCAACGCCTCCATCTATCAACACACGTTTGACATGTTGGTTTTGGATCAAGACCTCAATATGAAAGGGCTGGTTATGTGGATGACTCAAGGAGTTATCATCTTCTTCTAAAAAGGAAATATACCGTGGAGACATAAGATGAACAACCATAGTCTGGAATTTGTCTAAATCAAGGTCATCAGGGACATTGGATCCGAGTAGAACAAAGACTTTTATCTCAAGCAAGTAGATGATTTTGTTTTCCAATAGAGTTTTCATGGCAGATTCCAAGGATTCTCTAAGAGGAGTGAATTGCGATCAGGATCTGTAGCCCAAGGTTTATAATCAGATGAATTTTTTTTGGACTCTATTTCTTTAGCCTTAGAAGCTTTGATGGCTTGGGTACCAATAGTGAGATTGAAGGTATGTGCCTTAGATGGGGCACAAATATTATCAATAACACCATCTGTGAGAACACCTTTATTCTTGTTCCAGTTTTTGTTCTTGTCCTTATAACTAAATCCAGATTCATACTTGTCCTTTTGAAGTCTGATGTCTCCTTTTTTCACTAGTACTTTCTCAATTTTGATCGCATTATCTACCATCTTATCAAAAGATGTATGATTTTGCATTTGTAAAGGGTAGTTGATTTCTCGACAAGATTGTTGATGAAGATTTCTAGCTTCTCAATTTTTGGAATGGGTTTAGCATATAGGGAAAATTTCTTCCTCCATCTCTTGAGAAATGTTAGGAATGGTTCACCTGGATATTGTTTCAAATTGTAGATGTTGATCATGGTGACCCGATATTGAAAATTGTAGGAGTATTGTTGATAGAATAGTTTGATTAACTCCTCAAAAGTTTTGATAGTAGGAGGCATTCTAGAGAGCCAATGAATGGCTACTCCTCCCAGGGATCGAGGAAAATGATGCATTAAGTAGGTTGGTTCATGCATAAACTCCATAGATTGAGTACAAAATTCTCTGACATGATCTTGAGGATCAGAGTTTCCATCATACTTATCATATTTAGGCATCTCCACTCTTTTAGGTAATGGTAGCATGTACAAGTCTTTATCAAATGGAAAATGGCATAGAGCTTCCATGGAGAACTCCTTAGATTCCTTTTCTTTTTCAAGTTTGTTAAGTTTGACTTGCATGTCATGCATCTGTTTCATCATAGCCGTGATAGGAGTTTCTTCCTCATGTGTAATGATATCTTCCACATTAAAGTTTGGAGGAAGTTTAGCTCCTTAATGAGCTAACTCTATAAAGTATGCTTCCCTATCTTCTTTCAAGAAATGCTTCATCATCCTTTTGAAGTTGTCATCATTTTCATATTGGGAAATTTCAGAAGGTGTAGGTTCTTGATCCATACCATGTAGAGATTGATGTCCTTGGGACCCGTGATGTGTCCCTCTGTGAGACATGTTAGGAGTTTTATGGCTCCTTGGATTAGATTGAGGTGGAGTTTGTTGATTACCTTTGCGAGTTGATGGAGGGGGTATATAACCATTTTTCAATCAAAAATTGCCAAGATCATCATCTTCATAAAGACCAAAATTGTAGATTTGCTCAAGATTTGGACCTATGTGAGTAGACAAAGTTGCGGTGTTAAGTGCTTCTCCGGATCTCTTATGTGAGGAAGCTCTAGTTTCCACCATTAACCTTGGGTGAAGGAAGAAAGCAAGATGAAGACAACTAAAGATTGACTTGATTCAAGAAGATCGAATGATGCAACCTTGTCAAGATTAAAGTGATTGAAGATTAGATCAAACGTAAATGAAGGATATTGTGCCACAATAGTGTGGGTAGATGCCCAATAGATGGTAGGCATGAGCTCACAACACTTAGCCATTTTAGCCAGAAAATTGAATTTGAAGATAATTTTGACAAGGTTTTGACACAAGATGAAAAGGACTCAAATTGATAAATTAGAAGGAAAAATCAAAATCAAGAGCTCACTTGAGGAAAATGAATGAATTTTTTCTAGTTTCTACTTTGTTCCTGACACAGTGATTTGTTTGAATAGATTCTAGAAATAGGCTGTAAAAATTGAGTCTTTGACAATTTTGACCACTTTCTAGTAATTTTTCAAAATTTCTCAAATGACATTCTGCAGGATCGTACAATAGTGGGTATGCTCTGAAATGACTATTGACAAAACTCATATGACAATTACAAAGCTCGCATGATAGTTGATAGCAGGATTTTAAATTTTTTCTTTTGACTGGTGGCAAAACTCATATGACACTATACAAGCTATCATACGATAATACAGGGGTTCTGAAATGATAGTTGCCAAAACTCATATGATTTTCTGACCTTGTGGGACAACTTTTGACTCCAGAAAGGAATTTTACTTTAGATTTTGCAAAAATTTTTTGGTTTTCAGTTTCAGAGTGTTCACAAATTTCTCTGTCCAGGTTTGAAGGTTATTATGAGATCGTTCATTTTCAGTAACCAAATAGATAAATAAAAATGCAAAACAACAAGCAAGTGATTCGAAGCACATCTAAAAACAATGAATAGGGGACAAAGAAACCCTGCGCATGAACAATCAAGTGATTGAATGTGCTAATTCCTAGTAGTGCTAATTGTGTATGTTCCAAAAAGTTTTTCAATAATGCACATATTCCTAGAAAGATGAAAATTTGGCCTCACTAGGGTTTGCAGTAATGGTCTAACTTTGAAACTTTTGTGATCTCAAGAGGGAAAACTCCAATCTAGGTGCACCGGGGTTTTGACACAGTCTGAGAATTTAATCAATCAGGAGCTGCTAGGGAGATTTGACAGCCCAACAAGAAACCACACCTGTGAAGATTTCCTCCACAAGGACATTTATATAGTGGCTGCTGCTACCACAACAAAAATGGCTATTACCGCTTGAGGTTCCGTCCATGTGGTTGACCCAATTAAGGGAATGTCCACTATGATTAACCCTCTCTAAAGGTGACTCACAAAAGATACCACATGGAGACTGGTTCCAGATTCAAGGATTTGAGTTTTTGATACTACCCAAAAAGGGAGTAGAGCATAGTCCTCTAGCCTTTTCATTTTTAACCAAAACAAATCAGATAGATTAATCTAACATGCTAAGACCAAAATTATCTCACAAAGATCTATGACTTCAACTACTTATGATCTATCAACCCCTCTAGAGAGAGAATGCATCAATCAAAAGTTGAAGACACACAAATCCATTAGAACGTGAGACTCTCTCAGTAACCTCCCTACCTACAAGGGGATCCTTCATCAAGAGGAGCTTCACATGCATGAATGAGTGGAAGAATCCCACTCTCTGGAGATCATCCACAAATAGTGTTCATAGGGCCTATTTACTATGTGTAACAGATATGCAGAAAGAAAATCTATGTTCATTTTATAGCCCAATATGAAGTCTGTGATATGAAAAAAAGAAAAGTCACACAAGCTTGACATGTGAGAGTTCCTTTTAATTCAAATCGAAATGTTATCAGCTTAAGAAGAATACCTGAATTCCTCGCAACATGCTTAGTAGATTTTTACCTATTTTAGCAATTTAGTTGCACTTTTTTCCAATCAGATTCAACAAATATCAGTAAAAAATAGAAGATTTCAATTGTTAGGGTTAGCTATTAGTCCAAATCTAAAAAACTGCCAAAAATTGTAAAATGATAATTTGATTTTGGAGTCAAAACTCATACGATAGTGGGTTACCTCCCAAACGATAGTCTAGAAACTTGTACGATAGTGGGTGTCTTCTCATACAACAATTCAGCTTCCAAATAACAATGTGTACTTTTTGATATGAGCCTTGATAAGATCACCTATTGTACGATAGTGTGTACCTCCTAATATGACTTTTTGACAAAAGTCATACGAAAAATGTATGAACATAAAATAAAATATCACAGTTTTAACCAGAAGATGACAAGAAATTGATAAAAATTGATTGGAAACCCATTTCAAGGCCCCATGGTGGGCGCCAAAAATGTGTGTGTGAATTTTGTACCTAGCTGTAGACACAACACTTCAATAAAACATTAGAGGTTAGCCAAAAACCAAAATCGTGCAATGAAATGGAAACTAAACTAACCAGGTGATTTACTGCCTTCTAGTAGGTGTGAGTATGATACTCTCAGATCAAACTGAGACCAGTGACAATGCAACACGTAAATGAAGGATTTGAATGCAAAAGATGAAAGACTATATGAATGCAGATGAAGCTACATTTTTGTATTTTCTATGCCATAATATGAAATCTGTATGATTCTAAGCTAGAATGTATGAAACATAATTCAGATTTGATCTAAGAATGCTATGAATGAATATGAAATCTATGATATGAGACTATGCAAGAGCTAATGATCAACTATGAAAGATCTCACAAATCGCCTGTCGCAAGTGCTCAATCATTCAATCACCAATTTGCCAGAGTAATTGTGCAAATTTGAGTGTTGATGAGATTGAAGAGATAAGCCTTGTTTTTATAGAAATCCAAGGCTTTGAGGATGCAAGAGAAAAGCCATAAATCACTCTTGATAAACTTAGGTTGATTTTTGAGTTATCAGGAAATTAGAGATAATTAACTCAAAAAAAATCATGCAAAAGTAGAGTTTTACTCAAAATAGAGTTTTAGATCAAATTTCAACTCATCATCAAATGTTGAGTTTAATTTTAAAATTGATTGTCAATTTCTAGTTGCCTGCTTTTTTATTGTGCTTGATTTAATTATAAAATAATTAAAAATAAAGTGATTTATTCTCAACTTAACTATTTTTTTGAGATAAAACAATTGATTTATGGGTTAATCAATTATTAAATCAAACTTTTATAAAAACTATATTATTAAAAATTGACAATTGACATGAATTAATTAAATAAGAATTTAATGAATTAGTCATGAGATTTTTAATTTATTGTCAAAATTAAATAATACAATTAGGAATAAACATAATTAAGTAATTAAGTGGCAGTATTAAATCTAATTAATTAAATATTCAGAATCTTCAATTAATCAAACTTTAGGATAAATAATATTTATCACCAAATAATTATTAAATTAAGAATAATTAGGATAAATTAGGAATATTTCTAGGAATATTCCTTGATGTAGAATTTAGGATAATCAATTAAATTTGATAATGTGTAGATGTGCCTTAGGTTAGGACTTTGATGTCAATTTCATTCGAATTGAAGATGTAGGAGGTTTAATGAATCTATAGCCCATTTTTGGGGTATTACAGTACCTTCCATAACCCTTACTCCTTATTCATCCATTTTCCTACATAATTCCATCCATGTTCACATATTTGATCTTGATATCCCTATCCTCCATCTCATAGTCCTCATCAAATTCATTCCCTTAATGCATAATTTATAATACTCTTTGAATTGATGCACCTTCCCATGTCTTTGATCTTGATTATCCTATAAATTTCCTCCATTAATTATCTATTATCCAATCCCATCTATATCCCCCATATCATTATCCCCTATCCTCTTTATACCCTCCATCACACATCCCGTATCCATCCACTTTCCAACTTCATACCTTTTCTCTTCATAAAAAACTAGAGGAACTAAAATACAAAGACAATATCCTTTGATGCTTTAGACAATGAATAAGCCTTCATCTCCTTCATGCATCCCTTATACACCATCCTTTCATCCTATACATTGGTATCCTCCATATTTACATCCTTCATTCTCCTCCTTCAAGTGTGGGCATGTAACTCCTTTTCCACATAGTTCTTGGATCTCCATCCCTATATCTGATCCCTCCCTTCCATCCATTCATTTTATAACCAAACATCTATCCATCCTTCCATCCTCTATCATTCCTTGGTTATCCCTTTTCATTGGTCCCAATCCACTTATCCTTTTTTCTATCCCATCTATTACCCTTGATTTTTCTTAACTCTCGGTTTTAGTCTTGGTTAGTAAAAATCCTAAGTTGAAGTTGAAGTTGAACTTTGTCAAGTTCAAGTTCAAGTTCATTAACCATTATGAGTTATATAGCGTCAATGTTTGTCAATTCCTTCAGTAAGTATGTCGGTCTTTTGAAGTCGAACCTTAATTTGAACTCAGACCTGAATTTTAAATTTTGTTCAAGTTTAGTTCAAGTTCAAAGTACAATGTTTAACACATGAAATATTTAGCGGGATTGTTCTTTCATTCCATAGAAAGTTTCCTTTTCAAGAACTCTAAGTGTCAAATCAATTTTGGGAAGTTGTCATATAGGGTTACCAAATTTGATGGGATGGCTCATGCATGTGAATTGTGGAGGTGACAGTTAACATTGTGATGTAATGGGTGTCATTATTGCAAAAATATGGTAATCAAAGAATGTCCTAGGGAATTGAGAATTTCCTGTTGATTTAACATGAAAATTAATGAGTGACTCCAGATGTCATATCAATCATTCCTTCATTAATACATTTATTGTAGCCATCCTATGAAGATGTACTTAAGATCCTATCAGCCATGTTAATAAATGAAGCATCGTTGAGTTTATTGTATTTTTTTCTTGAGGAGAAAGGAGGTGCAATGAAGTTTGCGGTAAGATAATGATAGAAAAATCAGTGCGTGGATAATCGGTGAGTCATCTTCTTCCTTGCAGCTCTCAATTTTTTGAAGTGACTTGTTACTATTTTGTGAATTTTTTCTGATTTCCTAGGTTAAGATACCTCTATTCCCTCCTAAACTCCCAAAAGATGAAAGTAGGACCCATTTTTTTATCTCTCTCGTGGATATCTATGATACCTCCTTGGTTACTATGAATTTAGGAGATTTGCGTAGTAGGGTTGAAAATGCCTCTAAAGGTTCCTTCTCTAAGAAGTTGGCAAGAAGTGGGTTAGTGGAGGCCATTGCCTTTCCCCCAGCCTTAGTTTTCCCAAAACATATATTAGAATGTGCCAATAGGTATGATGGCAAGAAAAAATGCATCAAAGATTATTCAGGAGAAATTCTAGTTAAGATAAGCTGAGAAACATTGATGGCAACTTTGCGGATCCCAGATAAAGAAACTTATGATCCATGGACCTATGCGGAGGCATCTTATGTGTATGAAAAGGACAAGAAGAAGTATAGCTCCTCCATATCTCAAGGATGGTTTGCAAAACTAGAGAAGGGAAGGTCAAGATTACCCAAACCTATGACAATTGAGAATTTCTAAAAGGAAATTGCTGATATCATGTTTCTTTTGAATAGAGTAAAAGGGAATCCACACGCTTCCCATTGGGAGGATTGGATGTACTATTTTATCTAGAAAATCATAGGAGAGAAGTTTATAGACTGGGCTAATTTGATTGCAGAAAAACTTCATCGGGAGCTTCTGAATGTAACTAATATGACTCCCTTTTATATGTCCTCTTATCTTATCTATGTTCTTGCTTGTTGTGGAAATTGGGAGGGGCTTCCCCATGAACTGTGGACCAACAATATCAAAATTTATGATTATTTTACATGTCTGCAAAATGAAAAGTTCTCTAGTGAATTCAGAATAGTAAATGATATGCTCTCAACAAAGTTAGTTTTTGAATCGTGGGGAAGAGAAAATTGTACTCTCTAAGGAAGCCAAGAAAGTGTAAATGTATATGGTTGCCATTTCATACAATTTACCAAATTTACTTACCTAAGAGTTGGGGCTTTTGATAGGGAGCCACTAAGGTTTCCCAAGTTTTTCTTGGACGATATGATCTTAATGGAGATTTGTAGGGAACTCATCATTGTGGAGAAAAAATATGGTAGCTCAAAGAAATCCTCAGGAGTTTTATTTCCTATTGAGCTAGAGTACTACTGATGTAAAAGCTTTCATGATTCCTTGGCAATGTAAAGTGAGTTGTTAGCTCTCAGGCTGAAGCCATATGTCACTGGGGATAATTTTGATTATAGGGGCTTTTCCAAATCAAACCTCAATGTCCCTACCACCTTCATGCATATGCCTGAATTGGAGGACTTCAGGGCAAGTTGTTCAGATGAGTTTGAGGTCAAGAGAAGGCTATGGTCAAGGTTAACACTAAGGAAAATAATCACTTATGGATTGGATCTAGATATAAGTGGGGTCAAAGAAGATGAGGATGTTGAGGTACTTGATTCCCAGTTTTCAGAGAAAGTAGAGGCTCTGCCTATTCCAAAATTAGATTGGACAAAACTAGAAGAGGATAATCTACAAGTAAGAATGGCTAGAATATTAAAAAGAAAAGAAGCTTGGAAACTAGAAAAGAAGGGACCTAAGACTGCCTCATAGTCTTCTAAAAAGAAAATGAAACCAAGGAAGAAAATTTTGGGAAGAAAGACTTATGTTTTAAGTAACATAGTTGTTGATACATCTCTTGCAGGTAATCTTGAACCTAAATTTGAACCAGCTAGTCCTGTGGTTCAAGTTCAAGTTCAAGTTCAAGATGAACCTATTGTGCAAGTCACTTGGTCAACCTCAGAGATAAAGAATAAAGCTAACCAGCCAGAGGTGATTCCTAGCATTGTTGTGGATTTGGATCCTCTCAAAGCTAAACCACAAGAAGGCCTTGTTGCTGATCCTGACTTGGCCAACATCTCAGATGGTCAGCGGGTGCCTAATGTTGCTGATAATTCTCCAAAATATTCCTTGGCCCTCCTAAACAATTATGATACTCAGAAGAAATCTATTTCAGCCCCACAGTGGCTGGAAAACCCTGTTGCTAAAAGAAGTATTGTTCCCATGTCCTTGCCAATCAAGGATGTAGTGACTAAATGTCTCAGCAAAACACCCAAGACTAAGAAGCCAAAGACTGAGTCTAGGATTGATTTTGATGAAAAAACCAGGCATTGGATGGCAGAGATTGTGAAACCAGTGAGTGATAAGGGGGATAGTGAAGTCTTTGCCTAGGATTTCCAAGAATCTAAAGTTGATCTGGGTAGAGATCACAGAGCTACTGATATGAAATTCTTTGAGGTTTCAAACAAGAAAATTTCAAATAGAGTCTAGAAGGACATGTAAAGGAAAAATAGGAGATGAAGGAAGCTATGAAGAGCATGGCTCAATATATTCATGCTATCGAACATCCAAAAAATTTCCCATTGAGTGAAATGTCAGCCTCTATAGACATTAAATCTCTAAATAATCAAAATTTTTTGGATCAAATATAGAGAAATAAAGTTATCACTAAAACATTTGAGGAATGGGTCAAGCATGTGAGGTTTGAAGTTACCAAACTATTAACCTATCAAAATCAGTCTCAGATCAAGGCTAGCAACTTGATGAAGAAGGTTGAGAAAAATATTGATGAATGGAAGATAGAAAGGGATACTTGGGCAAAGGAGATCTAGTGGATGGAAAAAATTTAGGAGTATAGTCTGAAAAAGTTCCTTGCGAAAAGACTAGTCCCAAGGTTAGACAATAAAACTCTGTATGTTTTAAAAGAATGCATCGATTGGAGGAACGAGGCAGTGGCACAAGGAATTTCCAAAGTAAAAGATCTCCTAAAAGGACTGGGGGTAATCAAAGATATTATTTCAAGTGACATGGCCTGGATAGATAAGTAGTGTTTCAAATCCTAGGAGGAATCTGATAGGTCAGTTGATCAAGTGATCAAGGGTGTTAAAGTTTAGTTTGATGAGCTAAGGGGAATGAAAGCACCAGTTGTACAAGATTTTTCAAAAGTTGCATGAGTAGAGTCAATGCTTATACTTCAACAGAAGCACCTAGAGATGCACAATGAGAAAGTGGCTCAAGTCAAGAAAGAGAGAGAAGTGTGGAAATAGAGAATCAACTATATTGGCCTACTGCATTAGCAGTGATCTGTACATTCATTGTGACATTTGAAGATTGGAAGGTAGCTCAGCTGGTAGTAGCCTCGACACTTTAGTTTCCTAAGATACTTGGCTCTATTTTGGAAGTGCTCCTTGCTCAGCTCCATTTATTTTTCTTTATGCTTAGGACTGTTACTTAGTTTAAAATAGTTACTTCTGGTAAAATATAGTTTTATCTAGTTAGTTGCAAAAGCCCTGCGTGGATATATATTAAAAGTCTTATGAATTTTTGTGGGTCGTCTCTCTATTATTTTGGGAACTATTTTCTAAAGACTATGTTTTAAGCTTTATGAATACTGATATAATAGAGTATATGAAATATCCTATGGTATTACATATATGTTTGAGCTTTTGAATCGATAAATACTCTTGTTTATCCTTTATAAAATTTATTTCTTATGGAAGTGAGTTATATTAAACAAAGCTCAACTGTGATATGAGTTAATTTTGTTCTTAGAGTAATAGAGAGAATCATTACAAAAGTTTCAAGTTTCAATTTTTTAAATTTTGAAGCAGTGTTAGAAGTAAATGTTGTTCTTTGAAAATCTACACATTCTTTTCATGTTGATGAACTAAATGTTGACCTTATGTATTTTCTAGTTAAAAGCACACATGATTTTACATTTCTTTGTTCAATAAGATTGTATTGAAAATCTATTTGGAAGGTAGCTGCACCTTGATAACTTGCAGATAGTTTTCTTTCAAAGGAACTCAATTGTTAGTCTTGAGGTTTTCTTTTCTTTTCATGCTTTATGGGAGTCTGAAAATTGATTTAAAGAAAGGGAAAAACTATATGCTAACATTTTTTGGCAACTCTACTGGGGATTACTCTAAAAAGTAGACCAAGATTTAAATCTTTGTAATTTAATGATCAAATATGGTGCTACCTACTGAGGTGATTCTTGGCCAATAAGAAGTTCCTCTAGTTTTGCAACTAGACCTTGATTTTTTTGATACTCAAGAAGAAATAATTTATGATCTTAATGCAATAGCTTGGAAGCTGAGAACAAATGGGAAATAATATCAGCAAGTAGGGTTAGTCCTTGAGGAGGAAGAAGAAATTGGATAGTGGTTAAGGGGCTTACTCATAGCCTTAGAGGCTATTGTAGTGGATAGAGCAGTCCAAAGACCTTGAGATCTTTCTTTACATATCAGATTGAGTTTAATTAAGCAAGTTGGCCGATCAAATATTTACAAGGGGAGATTGGGCAAAGGGTCTTGTTGACTTAGTTTTTGAAGACCTAGCAAAGCTTGAATTCAAACCCCAAACTCCTTCAAGAGAAAGATGCTACAAGACATCTAGTAGGTCTTTCTCCCACACCAAATTTACTCCTGTGACCTCTTTTCAATCCTTGGCACCACCAGGAACCCTAGCCCCTACTTTCATAAATCTATAGCCTTTGAATTTTATCTTACCTACCATGGCTCAGAATCAACCCTGGGGTGCGACTGTAGGACCTTTAAGATTAGGAGAAAATTTGGGAAACTTGCCTAAAGGTCAATATATTTTACCTAAATTTAGTGGTGATGGAAAGAAATCTCCTAAAGATCATTTGAATGCCTTCAATATGGCATGTGGAGTTTTGGTTTTTGGTACTCAAGATGTAGCTGTGAGGCTTTTCATCTAGACATTGAAAAATGTAGCAGTAGATTGGTTTCATAACTTGGCTCATGCTTCCATCATTGATTGTGATACAATGAAAAGGGAATTTGAGACTAGATTTAAGTTAGCTGATGATCCTAACACACTCTTGATCAAGTTAATTCAAATGAAGAAAGAGATTCAAGTACCTATGAGGGAGTTCATAGCAAGATTTAACAAGGGAATTCAAAAAATTCCAGCTGCAAGCAGACCCAATGATGAAAATCAAAAGGGGTTTTTCTTGAATGCTATGCCTCCTGATGTTGCATTTCCTTTAAAAAGAGCTAGGCCAACCACCCTAGATGCTTCTCAAACTCTTTCTATTGAATTAGAGTATGATCTCTATTATACACTAAGTTTGCACCCTTGTCTCAAGCTCTCGTAGTCCTAATAACCTAGTATAACATGGGAATCATCTCCAGGTTGTGGGACCTATGCTAACTGAGATGAGACCTCCAGGTTCTAGGCTAGTTCCTCTTGGATAATCACCTTAATTTTCTTCTAGACAATGAAAAGTAAAACTTTTAAGGGAAAGGGATAGAAGGAATGCTTGGAAAGGGAAATGACTGAAAGCAAACTACCTACTAGGTGATGCACTGAAACTAGGGTTTGGATCTCAGTATAGAGGAATGGGATCAATGAAAGGCTTAGGTCTAGTAGGTCACAACTTACTAAATAGGCTTGCATAAGTGTTTCATAGGAGGTCCTGAACATAAGACACAACCAATGACTTGCAAACAGACATTCACTTCTGCAACTCGATGTAGGATTGAGACAAGACTGTTAGGGGGCTGAAGTATAGCCACAAAAATATCTAAATCAGATCAAACATAATAACACACAAAATCATAGAAAGCAAAAGGGATCTGGAACCCTAAGAGACCATTGAAAGCATCATATACTTTAATCCAATAAGAGATAATTTAGACAAGGAAGCATAGGGACATGAAGGATTGTCACAAAATACCTCTGCAATATTTGAATCATCAATGGGAGAAATACAACTATATAAGCCAGAGGT
This sequence comes from Chamaecyparis obtusa, assembly GCA_027943335.1. NCBI lineage: Eukaryota > Viridiplantae > Streptophyta > Pinopsida > Cupressales > Cupressaceae > Chamaecyparis > Chamaecyparis obtusa. Next base: position 194,272 of record BSBK01013144.1, on the reverse strand, counting down.
AGGAATGATACCATAGATGACCCTTAAGAAAAGATGAATTTATTCTACAATTGTCCAACTCTAAGCCCTAAGGCTCCAAAAATACAATATATACATACTCCTTTGCACGCAGGTAGGAGTCAGAAAACCTAACTAGGGTTACAAAATTTTTGCAATACAATAATCAAACCCTAGCTAATCAAATATGATCATAAATATATCTTTGCAAAAAATCATAGCCGATTAGATATTTGTGCCCATCTCTGTACCGCATCAACCTACAGACAAGCGACCTGGATTCATCCACTTTCGTGCACAAAGTCTCACCATGAATGCTCAAGCTAGTACTTTTCTGAGACAAGAATCGACCCATGAAGGATGTCCAGACCTCCTCATCATCTTCTTTCAACTAAAAATGTCCTAGAGACATAAATTTTTTGAGCTACCTCACTGCTATACCCCATTGAATCAAAAACTGGCAAAACACCTCACAGAGATATTCAAATTTGAACTGCAACGACTAGCCAGTCATCTTAAAATGCAGCCGTTGATGTGTTTTAATTCTCGATAGATGAACGGCCTAGATCATCCTTGAAATAGTCACAAACCTCTTTGAAAACTCAATGTCCATATCAGCATGTTGCGACCAATAATCATTTAGCACGTTAGAAAACCTATCGTCTTGGACCCACTCTGGCTTTTCCTCCTTTTAAGTCATTCAGTGACTGAAGACCTCTTTTCTTATTCATGAAATCCTTCACCTAACCTCAGCCTGGTCAAGCAATTCAGCAAACACTATGATCGTTGAATAGCTGAGTCTTTTTACTAACCTTGGTTTCATTAAGTAAATAAGAGAAACCCCCTTAGTCACCGAGTCCCTTAATACTTCATTAACCCTAGGCCCATTTATGCCACTTGGAATTCTTTTATTTTCTTTGGCCACTCCATCAGCAACCACCTCGATGCTTCTCTAACATCAGACCCACTAAAGACAAGATTCTGATCTAATGGTGGGTGCATGATCTCATGGCCCCTGAATATTCCTTATGCCTTTACGCCAGTCGTAGATCTATATTAGACCGGGACCCCTCTGACACATCGGTCCACCTGAAAGTCCTCATCATCATGTAGTAACCAATTATATTTGAGCACATTAGGACACTGACGACCCACCTAATAGAGCCCAAGGATAAATCAAGATCAATGGCCATCGCATGATCGCATTCTCTGACACAAAGCCTCGCAAACATATGCCAGCCATCGATCCTCTGCAGATGTCAGAGCCTCTAGCCGCTGAAAGAACTTGGTCCCACTAATGAAAGAGATGACTCAACACATGTGGACCAATCAGAAGCCTCCATTTGAATACACATAGCAGTGGACCCACCAGGCATTTACCTCACCAAGAGAAATCAACAGAAGTCTAAAAATTACATACCTCTGACACTTTTCATGAGAAAACATGTTAGCTGTTAGATCAAAAGAGGACTGACAATCAGGCCCACTAACAAATTACAAGTCATCTCCCTTCGACCAATGAAATACTTCCACATAGGACACCATGGAAATGGACCCACAAAGGCATGAATCACTGAGAAAAGGAAAGATCGATGGCTATCGTGAAATTGCAAGTGTCAGAAGAATCCTTTGTGAACTCACGACAACCATCAGATCTTCCTGACTGGGACCCTCGCATAAAATGACCACCAAACATTAAGCGATCATGTGACTAAAGAAAAAGAAAACCATTCACTGAGTCACTGACCACTAAGACCTAACCACCAAACATTAAGAGACTAAGAGAGTCACTACAATCGCCAGTTCATCGAAAGAAAAAGGTAACCGCTAGAGAACTTAGAGAACTGGTGACTAGCCAATAGAAAATTTGTGCACATGGGTATTTGGGAGTTTAAGTGACTGATAAAGTAATAATGAGTTATAACAAGGCTTAGGTTTTTTTGAGGGTTTAGCCTGTAACGGCTAGTTTTATGAATTTTTAGGACTTTTCACCTAGCTAGGGACCTAGAAATAGTTGCAGAGACCATAGGGAAGGACATAAACCCATGAAATTTTCTAAGGTGCTTAGCAGGGTAAAAATAGAGGCCTTGAGATGGGAATTGGTCAAATTTGCATGCATATTAAAATTATGGTAACATTTTGGTGATTTCTACTGGATGTCAGCCTGCTAGACATGAAAAACCAGTGGCCTATGACAATCCATTGGGCATGGGGTCATCAAAAATCAAAATTTCTCATAGGGAGATAGGATTGGAACCAGAGAGGAAAAATTGTGTGTAGGCACTTCTTGGAAAGTAGGAAACTAACCTAGAAAATAGGGAAAGAAAGCAGGGGAAAGCATATTTACAAAATTTACAGAGAGGGATTAACCTCAAAGCAGGGCTTAAAGTGGAATCCATTGACTGAGACTGGCAAGGCAACTCTTTCAAGAGTTGATAACTGGAAAGCATTGGATCCCTTGCATTCTGTTATAAAAAATGGTCCACCACAAAATGAATCAAATTTGGTATGCCTACCAAGTCTGGACCTGAACTCATCCCACTTGAGGACTACATCCGCAACCTTGAAATTTTTGATCCTGGCTCTTTTGTCAAAACTGCTCTTTGTTTGAATCTAATGAAACTCCATATCCTACATTGAATTATATCTGATTTCCTCTAGCTCCATCAACTGAGGATATCTAATCTACAAGGGATCCTCCTCCTCTTCAAATAGGGCATATTGAGTGGCTAAGTCCAGGGCTAGTAATTCAGTTGAAAGGGACAACTTAGCCTCTCTGCCATACACTAGCATGTAAGGAGAATTACCAATGATCTTCTTTGGAGTAATTCTATCTAACCACACTGTAGACTTGAGCTTACTATGCCAATCCCTCTGATTGTCTTGCAAAGTCTTCTTGATTATCTTAATCAAGTTGTTATTTGTTGATTCGGCTAAGCCATTGCCTTGGGGGTAATAATTGGAATGGGTATTTAGATAGATGCCATTCTTGACTACCCACTCTGAGACATTGAGGCCTATGAATGCCAATGCATTATCTGAAATTATGGAATCTGGAATGCCAAATCTATGGATTATATCATCATAAAAAATCAACACAACATTTTCATTGGCTTCTTTTAAAGCAATTTCTTTTGTCCATCTGGTGAAGTAATCAGTTGCAGTAATTATCCATTTATGTCTTGCACTAGATGGAGGATTGATCATTCCAATGAAATCTATACCCCATTTAATGAAAGGTTGCTCTGTTCTGATTGGTTGTAGGGGCAAGGCTAGTAGCCTCTCTTTTCCTACAAACATGGCACATTTGATGCATTTTCTCACATACTCATGACTATCCTTAAAGATAGATGGCTAATAGTATCCAGCCCTCATGATTTTAAAAGCAGTAGTCCTAGGAGAAAAGTGACCTCCAAAAGGTCAATCATGGAACTCAAATAGGATATCAGCTATCTTTTCTGAATCTATGCATCTTAAAAGGACACCATTATGATCTTTTCTAAAAAGAACTTCATTTATCAGCACAAAAGGAATAGATTGTAATCTATAATACCTTCTTTTTGCTGAATCCAAACCTGTAGGACATTGTCCTGTCTTCAAATAATTGATCATATTAGGCAACCATCTTGTTGCCTTGGCTTGTTCTTCTATATCATGCACCACCAGAGATGCATCTATTTGTTCTGATTTCTTTGAACTTTCATCTAATGCCAAATGCTCACAAAGACCTCTTCCTCTAACCAGCTTGGTAGTTTGAATATCTATGTCATATTCCATCACCTTGGTGATCCAACCAGCTCTTTTCTCATTTAGGTCCTTGGAAAGCAAAAACTCCTTGACACTTGGATGAGTAACCTTCAAATGTACCTTGCTGTGGGTCAACAAATATTTGAACTTTTTAAGGCTCTTCACCACAGCAATTACATCTTTTTCTACAAAAGAGTATCTTTGTTCATACTCTTCTAAACCTTTGCTAAAGAAAGCAATAGGCTACTCCAATCCATCTGCATTTTCTTGAGTCAACATTGTAGATATAACATCATGACCTCCATAAGCATATAGGATAAAATCCTTACTGAAGTTTGGGTTCAAGAGGGTAGGGGCTTCCATTAAGGCCTCTTTGATAGCTTGGAAATTGACTTTCCCTTCCTTGGTCCAACCAAAAGCTGAACTCTTCTTTAACATGGTTGTCAAAGGCTTTAGTAAATCTGCAATGTTAGGCAAGAACCTCCTAACAAAATTAATCTTCCTATGAAAGATTGGAGATTTTTCTTGTGATACGGTAGGGGTAGCTCTAGGATAGCTGAAATTTGTCAGGATCTACTATGATCCCTTCTTTGGATACTACATATCCCAACAATTTTCTTTCATGAACTGCAAACACACACTTCTTGGGATTAAGAGATATCCCAAATTCTCTACACCTTTAAAAAATCTTCCTCAAATGTTTGATATGATCTACTGTATGCTTAGAATAGATAGTTATGTCATCTAAGTAGACCAACACAAACTTGTACATTAGGCTCTTAAAGGCCATATCCATTGCCTTTTGAAATGTGGCACCTGCATTTGACAAACCAAAGGGCATCTTTTGATAAGCCATGGTTCCCCACTTGGTTGTAAATGTAGTCTTATATTGATCCTCTTCATTCACTAAGATTTGATTATATCCTGAATAGCCATCCAATAATGAAAATCTCTCAGATCTAGAGACACATTGTAAGATTTTTTCCATGGAGGGTAGTGGATGGTGGTCTTTTAGAGAGGACCTATTAAGATCCCTGAAGTCAACACATAGCCTCAACTCCCCATTCTTCTTCCTGATAGGAACAAGGTTGGAAACACAACTAGTATGCTTGATGGGGTAGATGATACCACTTTCTATTAGTTTGAGTAGTTCTTTATGCATAAGTGGCTCAAGCTTGGGATTAGCAGGCCTTTGCTTTTGCCTCACTGGTTTGGCTTTAGGTTCTAATTCAATAGTGTGCTGAGCAAGGGTAGAGTCAAAAACTTTAAGGTCATCATATTGCCATGCAAAAACATCACTGAATTCTTTGAGTAACTGAGTGTAAGCTTTCTTTTCCAATTCAGTGTTTACTTTTCCAAATTGTAGGCTCCTTTCTGGTTCCAACTCTAATTCAACACAATGTTCTTGTTGGATTACTAGGCTAGCTTTGTTTTTCTTGACTTCATCATCCTTGTTGAAGACAACCTCCAATGTAACAAGACCTCTAGGCATCTTATTAGACTTAAGTTGTATCACCTGGTCACCATAGTTTTGTCATAGCCTATCTTGATTATGCTCTGAAAAAACATCTTCTTCAAACAAGAACTGCAAAATTTGTTCATCATTGTCAAACACTTGCCAATTGACATCATTATCAGAAATAGATGGTCTGACAATCACTTTAATATGTTGTTGATCTACTTCTTTTGAAATGCTATTTGGAATGTCATACTCAGATCCAACAACAACTAACCTATCTACATTTTGATTTAGCTTCCTAGGGATAGCAACAATATTAGAAGCACAAACATCTTTAATTATATCCCAAACTCTATGTTTGTATGCTTTCAAAGTTTCATTCTTAGTTGCACTTATCCCTCTTACTTGGCTGACAACTAACTCATTGTCACCATAAACTTTTAAGGCCTTAAGCCCTCTTTTTCTAGCCCACTCTAGTCCATTGACTAGACTTTCATATTTTGCAGTATTGCTAGTGCAGGAGAAACTGAATCTAAAGGTAGTATAATACCTTTCTCCTCTTGGGGACACTAACATAGAACCACCTCTATAACCATGTCTACTTCTAGCTCCATCAAAAAATAGTTCCCAAACCTGATTATTTTGATCCTCTGAATCAATATCTTCCTTGAGAAGGCTTGGCTCTATGACCCCACTTTCTTGTATTAAATAACTTCCCAAGCCAAAATCCCAAACAAGATTTTATTGGGTTTCTAAAGCTCTTTCATCTAGAAAAATATTAGGGATACTTTCTATTTTTTTGTCTGCTTCACTAATGGTTTGGAAGTCACTATTATCAAATATAGGGCAATTTACATTGATGGTATTGGATACATATGGCTCTATATGGTGTGCTACTAACAGTTCTAACTTAATGGTGACCTTAGTCCCATAGCTTGTATAAAATAGCATGTGAGACTAGTCAGAAGATAGGTAGCCTCCTATTTTGGCTATGAACTCCCTTGAAGGACATATAGAAAATAATGCAGGGAGATCTATGATATATATATCAAGGAGGATGGAGAAATTAGGACTAGCATGTAGGATCAGACTGGTATCCTTAGCCACACCTATAGTATTGACTGAGGATCCATCAAGTTGGGTAACCTTCTTTTGAAAGGGTTCATATTTTAGTCCTAATTGGTCAGCTACTTTCTTGGGCATTACAGTGCTAGTAGCCCCACTATCTACCATACAATTATGCACTAAAGATTTTCCAATAATTAGAGATACATAAAAGGGAGGTGGCTTTGAATTCCTACCTTGTGTGGCATTTCCTTTGGAGCTACTACTTGGAGCCCCCTTTTCTTGATCAGTGTTAACCAACATTGGCTTTGCAGCTTCTTTTGAGGAGTTGTCACTTCTGTCATGGCCTTCCTCAAAATTTTAAGTTGTCCTGGAAGAGCCAAAGAGTCCCACATGGCCATGGTGACATTGACCTTCTTCATGTTGTCTACAATGTTATAAGGTGTCACAGTGTGTATTCTTTGTTGTGCTTTCACTATGATGGGCTCCACCTCGTTGGAATGTTGGCCTTCTTTGTTTGTAATGACAGGAGCCTCCTTGGGTGTGATGGGATTAGCTTGCTGTAGTGTCTTTGTAGATGTAGTGGCTTTAGCATTGGAATTTCCTCTCTCAATGTCTTGAGCTCTCCTTTTTGTTCTTGTATAGGCAACAAAAGTAGCTTCATCATTGACTCCATTGAAGTCTAGTTGTTCCCAATTGAAAAGAGCAGTCTCATTCTCTTATGATTCTTATTGAGGAACTGACCCATTGGATGAAGCCTCTGATTGGGCTTGTGAGGCATTCTTAACCATTAGAGCTTGGTTCATCCATCCATTTGAACATGTGGCCTAATTGCAAGGAAAACACCATTCATTCTCCATAGCCATATTATTTTGACTGGGAACCATATCCCTCACTGGATTTGCAGAATTTAGAGGTGCAGGGTTATATGGTTAGAATGGTCTTTGATTAAAACTTTGTCTTTTTCCTTGATAGCCTCCTTGGCATGGTGGCCTACTTTGCTGATAAGGCTATCCTTGATTCTAGTATTGCTGATTAGGACTTTGGCCTTGTGACTGAAATGGTGGTCTGATTCCTTGACCTTGTTTCTTTAGATTTGCGACCTCCTTAGTCAACGTCTACAACAAGTTTGTCATTTCTTGATGACTACTTTGTTGGCTATTCTTTATCTCTTGTAGCTCTTTAGAGAAACTAGCTATTAGCTCTTGACCACTAGTACTGGCCTGAGGTGCTAATATGGTAGGAATAGGGGTAAATGGGGGTACTTGTGCAGGTGCAATGGGTTGAAGGCTAGGGAAAATGGGCATTGGAGGCCTTCTAGCAATCATGCCTACTTGAATCAAACAATTTTCAGCCCTGACAGCTATGTCAAAAGCCTGAGGTAAGGAAGTACCACCCATGGACTGGATCATGATGGAAATTTGACCATTCAAACTTTGTAAGTAATAAAGGAAAGCATGGTCAGCTGATGGTCTTACTGATACTGGAATTCTATTCCATATTTTAAGGAATCTACTATTGTAATCTATCATTTGCTCTTGAGGGTCTCTCTTAATGGTTGTTAACTACTCAACTAGAGACAAGTTATTTGATTTATCCTCAAAATGCTTACTCAATGCATCCCCTAATTCATCCCATGAAGTAATAGAACTAACAGTTAGAGTTATAAACCATTCAAGAGCCTTACCTTTTAGAGAGGCTACTAGTAATTTTGTTGCCACATCCTCTTGAGTAATATTGTGTATGCTACAGATGGTGGTCACATCTCTTATGTGTTCAAAAGTAGTTGTCTGCCCTTCACCAGTGAAATCAAGTATGCTCTTAAGTGCCACCAAGGGCACATCATGATGTTGGGAAAAAGCTAATGGACTACCCTAATTAAAGGGTGCAAATGCAAATGACCTAGCCATTGTAGGAGTTGGAATTTGAAGATTAACAACTATGTGAGCTGTATTTGCTGCTAGATCTGAATCCTCTTCTAGATCTCTGGTTAGAGATCTGCCTCTTCTTCTGGAATGAAAGGGAAAAGATCTCCTTTCTGAAGTATTAGGAGGTGTTGAATGAACTCTCCTTGTAGGGAATGTTCTTTGAGTTAACAAACCTTTATGACTTCTTCTTGAAGGAAACTCTAAAAACTTAGTGGACTTTGAGCTTCCAGTCTCAATCTTTCTCATAAACCTTAAACAAGGTTGGCCTAAAACTTTGAAACTAGTGGAGTCACCAGATATACCTAATAGAATGACTTTTTAAAGCCTATTTTATGCAATCTGCATATTAGAGATAACATAACTTGAATTTGAATAAACTTCTTGTCCCACCAGGCATGCCAGATTTGTTATACACTAGAACCAAGGTGGGGTATCCTTGAGCTTAAGCCTATACTAATAGTCCTTGTGTACTTAACTCCTTCAATCCTTTTGTAGATGAACCAATAGGAGCACCTTTGAACATTAATCTGATCTTTTTACTGTCCCAACGGGCATGCCAAAATTGTTATACACTAAGTTTGCACCCTTGTCTCAAGCTCTCGTAGTCTTGATAACCTAGTATAACATGGGAATCATCTCCAGGTTGTGGGACCTATGCTAACTAAGATGAGACCTCTAGGTTCTAGGCTAGTTCCTCTTGGATAATCACCTTAATTTGCTTCTAGACATGAAAAGTAAAACTTTTAAGGGAAAGGGATAGAAGAAATGCTTGGAAAGGGAAATGACTGAAAGAAAACTACCTACTAGCAGGTGATGCACCGAAACTAGGGTTTGGATCTTAGTATAGAGGAATGGGATCAATGAAAGGCTTAGGTCTAGTAGGTCACAACTTATTGAATAGGCTTTCATAAGTGTTTCGTAGGAGGGCCTGAACATAAGACACAACCAATGACCTGCAAACAGACATTCACTTCTGCAACTCAGAGTAGGATTGAGACAAGACTGTTAGGGGGCTGAAGTATACCCACAAAAACATCTAAATCTGATCAAACACAATAAAACACAAAATCACAAAAATCAAGAGGGATCAGGAACCCTAAGACATCATTGAAAGCATCATATACTTTAATCCAATAAGAGATAATTTAGACAAGGAAGCATAGGGACCTAAAGGATTGTCAAAAAATACCTTTGCAATATCTAAATCATCAATGGGAGAAATACAACTGTATAAGCCAAAGGGTAGAAATGATACCATAGATGACCCTTAAGAAAAGATGAATTTCTTCTACAATTATCGAACTCTGAGCCCTAGGCCTCCAAAAATACAATATATACATACTCCTTTGCACACAAGCAGGAGTTAGAAAACCTAACTAGGGTTACAAATTGTTTGCAGTACAATAATCAAACCCTAGCCAATCAAATCTAATCATAAATATATCTGTGCAAAAAATCATAGCCGATCAAATATTTGTGCCCATCTCTGTACTGCATCAACCTGTAGACAAGCGACCTGGATTCATCCACTTTCCTGCACAAAGTCTCGCCATGAATGCTCAAGCTGGTACTTTTCTGAGATAAGAATCGACCCATGATGGATGCCCAGACCTCCTCATCATCTTCTTTCAACTGTAAATGTCCTAGAGACATAAATTTTTTGAGCTACCTCACCGCTGTATCCCATTGAATCAAAAACTGGCAAAACACCTCACAGAGATATTCAAATTTGAACTGCAACAGCTAGCCAGTCATCTTAAAATGCAGCCGTTGATGTCTTTTAATTCTTGGCAGATGAATGGCCCAGATCATCCTTGAAATAGTTGCAAACCTGTTTGAAAACTCAATGTCCATATCAGCATGTTGCGACCAATAATCATTTGGCACATCAGCAAACCTGTCATCTTGGACCCACTCTGGCTTTTCCTCCTTTTAAGTCATTCAGCGACTGCATGACTGAAGACCTCTTTTCTTATTTGTGAAATCCTTCACCTAACCTTAGTTTGGTCAAGCAATTTAGCAAACACTACGGTCACTGAATAGCTAAGTCTTTTTACTAACCCTAGTTTCATTAAGAAAACAAGAGAAACCCCCTTAGTCACCAAGTTGCTTAATACTTCATTAACCCTAGGCCCATTTCTGCCACTTAGCATTCTTTTATTTACTCTGACCACTCCATCAGCAACCACCTCAACACTTCTCTAACATTAGACCCACTGAAGATAAGATTCTGATCTAACGATGGGTGCATGATCTCATGGCCCTTGAATATTCCTTGCACCTTTACGCCAGCCAAAGATCTATATAAGACCGGGACCCCTCTGACACATTAGTCCACCCAGAAGTCCTCATCATCACACAATGACCAATTATATTTGAGCACATCATCACATTAAGGACCCACCTGATAGAGCCTAAGGATAAAGCAAGATCAACGGCCGTCATATGATCGCATGCTCTGACACAAAGCCTCGTGAACATATGCCAGCCGTCAATCCTCTGCAGATGTCAGAGCCTCTGACCGCTGAAAGAACTTGGTCCCACTGATGAAAGAGTTGACTTAGCACATGTGGACCAATTAGAAGCTACCATTTGAATACACATAGTAGTGGACCCACCAAGCATTTATGTCACTAGGAGAAATCAATGACAGTCTGAAAATCACATACCTCTCACACTTTTCATGAGAAAACATGCCAACTGTTAGATCAAAAGAGGACTGACAATCGGGCCCGCTAACAAATTACAAGTCATCTCCCTTCAACCAATGAAATACCTCCACATAGGACACCATGGCAATGGACCCACAAAGGCATGAAGTGCTAAGAAAAGGAAAGATTGACAGCTATCACAAAATTGCAAGTGTCAGAAGAATCCTTCGTGAACTCACGACAACCATCGGATCTTCCTGACTAGGAACCTCGCATAAAATGACCACCAAACATTAAGTGATCACATGACTAAAGGAAAAGCAAACTATTCACTGAGTCATTGACCACTGAGACCTAACCACCAAACATTAAGCTACTAAGAGAGTCACTGCAGTCACCAGTTTGCCGAAAGAAAAAGGTAACCGCTAGAGAACTTAGAGAACTGGTGACTAGCCAATAGAAAATTTGTGGACATGGGTATTGGGGATTTTAAGTGATCGATAAAGTAACAATGAATTATAACAAGGCTTAGGGTTTTTTGAGGGTTTAGCCTATAACGACTAGCTTTATGAATTTTTAGGACTTTTCACCTAGCCAAGGACCTAGAAATAGTTGCAGAGACCAGAAGGAAGGACATAAACCCATGAAATTTTTTGAGGTCCTTGGCAGGGTAAAAATAGAGACCTTGAGATGGGAATTGGTTAAATTTGCATGCATATGAAAATTATGGTAACAATCTCATAATAAGTGGCAAATGGAGAAAATATATACAAACACTAGCTCTCATCCTTCCACCTCCTCATCATTATATCCTATGATACAAAGACTGATGAATGACCTAATAACAATCAAGTGGAAATTGCCTAAAAATACAAGCCCTTATCAAGATATTCCTCATAAATATCCCAATCAAGGAACCTCCAATACTAGCAAGAAATTTAGTCTACCGCCTATGCAACAGAGACTTCAAATTGAGCCTCCTCCAAATAAAGGCAACATGTGTATCTTTCATCTTACTAATGAACATGAAGGGGGTACCTGCCCTAAAAACATATGATATGAATAGGTTGAAGCTAAAAAAGAAGCTGCAATGAAGGTGACTATTGAAGACATATCCTCTGAAATACCTAGCGACTCAGGAAATTTATTTTTTGAATATGAATCAGACTCTAAAAGGGGTGGTGACATATTGATAACTTTAGGGGATCCCTCTTGCTCAATTTTGACAAGAAATCAATGGGGAGGAAAATAAAATGCTTGGTCCAACTCAACAACCAAGGATCTTGGAAGTAAGATCAAAGATAATCTAAAGGTCTGATAGAAAAGTGGTCTAGAGGTACAAATTTTAAAAAGGTCTGAATCTGACTCTTCTTTTAATATAGTTGATTTTTGTAAGACTTCCAAAATACAAATTTCTGCTGTGAATTACTTAAAAATGAACCCTCAGGAGTTGGGATAAGTTTGTTAGTTTTGTCACAAGTTTGTCTGCTGAACCTAAATCTAATCAAATTAATAATGCATATTTTAAAGGAGAGAGTAAAAATAGGGAAGACAAAGTGGAACAAAAGCCTACAGATAAGCTCATTTCTACTATTCCCTCTAGTTTGAAACTAGAACCCTTTTATGTATCCTTATTCATTCATGGTTTCAAACTAAATAATCATATCATTGACTCAGGGGCATCAGATAATATCATGCCTTCTTCTGTAGCCAAAGCATTAGACCTCCACATGACTGCCCCTTTTGGTCGATGTTATTCTATGGATGCTCAATAGGTACCACTCATAGGTCAAATTAAGGATGCTCAAGTTGCCTTAGCAACCTTCCCTAATAAGAGATTGAAGCTAACCATTCTAGTATTTGATATTCTAGGCAGCTATGAAATGCTCCTAAGTAGAACCTTTTGCAGAGATTTAGGTGGTGAGATCAATTGGATTGGTCTCAGGCTATAGTCCCTATAGAGAATAAGGTTTCTCTTATTCCAAAACCTAAATCCAAGTATACCATTTTTCCTTCAGAGGATCCCAAATCTCAGATTTTGTATCAAGAGTCAGAGTTTGCTAATTATGTCATCTTATCTGAGAATGACTATCCAAGCCCTATTGCCACGGATGAAGAGGTTCCTTGGATTCTTGAATTTGATGGCAATTGCTCTACCACAAGATCAGGAGCAATGGTAGTTCTTATTTCTCCTTTAGGTCTCAAACTTCCCTTTTCATTTAGGTTGGAGTCTGTGAACACAAACAACACATTAGAATATGAAGCTTTGTTGTTAGGTCTGGAAGAAGCTAAGAAAAAGGGGATTAAGATTTTGAAAGTGCATGGCGATGTAGAGTTAATCATTAAAGGTTAAGAATTTATTCTTAGTGAAAAGTGAGAGCCTGAAGCATTACATAAATAGAGTTTGGGATGAACTTGAGTGGTTCAAAGCTTTTCCAATTGAAGTGATTCCAAGAGAATACAATTTGAGAGCAGATTCTCTAGCAGGATCAACATCCCTATTGATTCCACACCTAGACTTTATGGAAGACCATTATACAATTAAGGTTATACATAGACCTAGTGTACCTAATAATTCTTTGTCATGGAAAGTTTCTAGAGATGATGCCCACATAAATGAATTTATGCAAGGAGTGGACAAATTTTCAACCAATTACTTTGAAGGATCGAAGTTTGAGTGCCATGAATTTTGTCCAGGAAAAGAGGTTAGCTCTTCAAAAGAAGTGATTCAGCTTAAAGGTAACTACATACTGAAGGGTCTTGTAGAGCTAGAAAATCTTTTTGATAGAAGGGATTATTTTTTAAATCAACCTATTATACCTAATAATGTTCTTTCAAGTGAATATGAGAAAATTAACATTGGAGATGAATACAACCCAAATTTAGTAAACTTAGGGGTGTGTTGTGATGATGGCGAGAAAGATAATTTTACCAAGATGTTAAAAGAGTATGGAGATGTTTTCTCTTGGACTTATGATGATTTAAATAATTTTAGGCAAGGACAGTTTACACACCATATTCCTTTGAAACTAGGAATGTCTCCTTTCCATCATAAATTAAGGACCTATAATCCAAAGGTGGTGAATGCTATTTTTAAAGAGATTGACAAAATGATTTAGACATGCATTATCTTCCCCATCCATCATTCTACATGGGTAGCCAACATAGTTCCTATGCAGAAATGGAATGGAGAGATTAGAATCTATGTGGATTTTAGAAACCTCAATCAGTCAAGCCTTAAGGATAACTTTGCTTTTCCTATGATAGATCAGATTCTTCATATTGTGGCTGGCTCAAAGATGATGTCATTACTTAATGGCTTTTCAGGCTATAACCAGATCAGTGTCACAGAGGAAGATCAGCATAAGATGGCTTTTACCACATCATGGGGCACATTTACCTATAGAAGAATGCCTTTTGGACTGATTAATGCCAAAGCCACATTTCAGAGGGCTATGAATTCTACTTTTGGCCAGTTGTTAAATAAAACCATTACTGTTTATTTAGATTACATGATAGTGTTCTCTAGGAGGCATAAGAAGCATCTAAGAGACTTGAAGGAGGTTTTAAAAAGGTGTAGGGATCATGGTGTTTCTTTAAATTCAAAGAAGTCAATCTTCTATGTGATAGAAGGAAAGTTGTTGGGTCATTTAGTTTCAAAAGAAGGTATTAAAATCAATCTAGAAAGAGTAAAAGCCATCCAACAATTGTGTCTTCCTTTCAATCGGAAAGGGATAAAGTCTTTCTTTGGTCAAGTTAATTTCTTGAGAAAGTTCATTCCTAATTTTGCCAAGACATCAAAGCCGATGGTGGACCTATTAAGTAAAAAGTAGAATTTTAAGTGGGATGAACCAGCTGTCAAATCTTTTGGGAAGATAAAATAAGCTATAGCCAATGCTCCAACATTAATACACCCAAATTTTAAAAAATATTTTATCATCTATTGTTATGCATCAGAACACATGATGTTTGGAGTGCTGTTACACAAGAATGAAAAAGATGAAGAGGTGCCTATTTCCTTCATAAGTATACCACTTAAGAAACATGAGTTATGCTATTTCCAAACTGAAAAATAGGCATTCACAGTGGTGAAGGTAGTCAAGCAATTTCAGTATTAGATCCTTCATTCTCGTTCTGTAGTTTTTGTTTTAAATTCGGTCGTTAAGAGTATCCTTACTTAGCAGGAAGTAGCCATTAATAATAGAGCCACTTGGGTAGCAAAGGTGTAGGATTTTGATTTGGAGATCAAACCCATGAAGTTAGTAAGAGGTCAAGGTATGTGTAAATTAATGGCCGAAAATAAGGAAGATCAGAGTTTTCCCAATTGTTTGTTTTTCGGGAAAAATGATTCATGGTTCTTAGATGTAGCATTCTTTTTGAGTTATGGAGAGACTCTGGGTCACCTATCAACTAAGGAAAAGAGGAATTTATGACTAAAAGAAGTAAAATATGTCATCGAGGACAATATCCTATACAAGAAGGGGTTGGACGGGATGTTCTTGTGGTCTATTGACAAGGAACAACAACAGAGACTATTACAAATGTTCCACAATAAAGCTTGTGGAGGACACTACTCCTCATCTATGACAACTTATAAGATTTTAAGAAATTGCTATTATTAGCTTGGAATGTTCAGAGATGCATACCAGTGGGTGGCTAATTGTGAGAAATGCAAGTTCTTCTCAGGGAAACCTCAGTTGGTTGCTTTATGTCTAAGGCCCGTAATCATTGAAGAACCTTTCCAGTAGTGGGGGGTAGATTTTATTGGCCCGATTAACCCAACCTCGAGTGGAAGACACACTCATATCCTTACAGCCACAAACTACTTCACCAAATGGGTTGAGGTTGTGCCAGTTAAAGTAACCACCTCTGAGGTACTTTGCAAGTTTCTTAAAGAGAACATTGTTACAAGGTTTGGAGTTCCACTCAAAATAGTGGCTGACAATGCCCAAATTTTTTCATCTCAAGAAATTCAGCTCTTCTGCTATGACTATGGGATAAATTTGTCTCACTCTTTAGATTATTTCCCATAGGGGAATGGTCAAGCAGAATCTACAAAGAAGAACTTGATTAATATCATGAAAAAGATAATAGATGAGAGAGGGAAGGACTGGCATAAGAAACTTTATGAAGCTTTGTGGGTGGACAAAACCTCTCCGAAAAAAGCTATAGGAATGTCACCCTTTGAACCAATTTATGGGGTTGAAGCATAATTATGCCTTCTGCTGGAATTGGCTACCGCTAAATTATAGAGGTGTATTGAGAATGAGGTTTTCAAGGATTCATTGGAAAAGAGAATCATGTATCTGTCAAAAATTGAGGAAGAAAGAGTGGAGCTAGTGGATCACATAACTAGTCATCAACTGAAAGTAAAAGAAATATTTGATCATCGTGCTAGACCACACAAATTCATGGAGGGAGACAAATTCCTACTCTAGGATAAGCACCAAGAATCGCGTGGAGCACATGGAAAATTGGAATCTCTCTAGAAGGGTCCACTCGAGATTTCTCAAGCCTTGGGTTTGAATGCATTCAAGCTACGGCATGTGGATGGAGATGAACTACCCCTATCCTATAATGGATAGGATCTCAAGCTTTATCAGTTGTAAGTTTCCTCTTTCTTTCTTGTATATAAGTTTTCTCTTGCATTTGATGTAGGTGTAGGAAATTTTGTTCTTATGAGTCATCCTGGTCTAAATAAGTTAAAATTTGTCTTTTGAAACTAGAGCTTCTAGGTTCATTTCTCGGTCCTAAAGAGTCCCAGTCCCCAGTCAGAGCCAGTTGTTACCCTTGATTTTTCTTAACTCTCAGTTTTATTCTTGGTTAGTAAAAATCCTACGTTGAAGTTGAAGTTGAACTTTGTCAAGTTCAAGTTCAAGTTCATTAACCGTTATGAGTTATGCAGTGTCAATGTTTGTCAATTCCTTCAGTAAGTCTGTTGGTCTTTTGAAGTCAAACTTGAACCTGAACTCAGACCTAAATTTTAAATTTTGTTCAAGTTCAAGTTCAAGTTTGAAGTACAATGTTCAACACATGAAATATTCGGTGGGATTGTTCTTTCATTTCGTAGAAAGTTTCCTTTTCAAGAACTCCAGGTGTCAAATCAATTTTGGGAAGTTGTCATATAGGGTTACCAAATTTGATGGGATGGCTCATGCATGTGAATTGTGGAGGTGACAGTTGATGGCATGATGTAATGGGTGTCATTATTGAAAAAATATGGTAATTAAAGAATGTCCTAAGGAATTCAGAATTTCCTGCCAATTTAACTTGAAAATTAGTGAGGAGTGACTCCAGATGTCATATCAATCATTCCTTCATTAATACATTTATTATAGCCATCCTGTGAAGATTTACTTAAGATCCTATCGGCCATGTTAATAAATGAAGCACAGTTGAGTTTATTGTAGTTTTTTCTTGAGGAGAAAGGATGAGCAACGAAGTTTGCGATAAGATAATCACAGAAAAATTGGTACATAGATAATTGGTGAGTCATCTTCTTCCTTCCAGCTCTTAGTTTATTGAAGTAGCTTTTTACTATTTTGTGAATTTTTTCTGATTTCCTAGGTTAAGATGCCTCTATTCCATCCTAAAGTCCCAAAAGATGAAAGTATGACCCATTTGTTGATCTCTCTCCTAGATATCTATGATACCTTCTTGGTTAATGTGAATTTAGGAGATTTGCATAGTAGGGTTAACAATGCCTCTGAAGGTTCCTTCTCTAAGAAGTTGGAAGGAAGTGGGTTAATGGAGGCTGCTGAATTTCCCCTAGCCTTAGTTTTCCTAGAACTTATATTAGAATGTGCAAATAGGTATGATGGCAAGAACAAATGCATCAAAGATTATTCAGGAGAAATTTTGGTTAAGATAAGCTGAGAAACATTGATGGTAGCTTTGTGGATCATAGATAAAGAAACTTATGAGCCATTGACCTATGTGGAGGCAACTCATGTGTATGAAAAGGAAAAGAAGAAGTATAGATCCTCCATAGCTCAAGGATGGTTGGCAAAACTAGAGTAGGGAAGGTCAAGATTACCCAAACCTCTAACAATTGAGCATTTTTGAAAGGAGATTGGTGATATCATGTTTCTTTTGAACAGAGTAAAAGGGAATCCAAGAACTTTCCATTGGGAGGATTGGATGTATTGATTCATCCAAAAAATTGTAGAAGGAGAGAAGTTTATAGACCAGGCTGATTTGATTGCAGAAAAACTTCACCGAGAGCTCCTGAATGTAACTAATTCTACTCCCTTTTATATGTCCTCTTATCTTATCTATGTTCTCACTTGTAGTAGAAATTGGGAGGGGATTCCCCATGAACTATGGACCAACAATATGAAAATTTATGATTGTTTTACATGTCTACAAAATGAAAATTTCTCTAGTGAATTCAGAACAATGAATGATATGTTCTCAACAAAGTTAGTTTTTGAATTGTGTGGATGAGAAAATTATAGACTCTTTGAGGAATCCAAGTAAGTGATAAATGTATATATTTTCCATTTCATAAAATTTCCTAGATTTACTTACGTAAGACTTGGGGCTTTTGATGGGGAGCCACTAAGGTTGCCCAAGTTTTGCTTGGACAATGTTATCTTAATGGAGATTTGTAGGCAGCTCGTCATTGTGTAGAAAAAATATAGTAGCTTGAAGAAATCCTCAGGAATTTTATTTCCTATTGAGCTAGGTTACTATAGATGTAAAAGCTTTCAAGATGCCTTGGCAATGGAAAGTGATTTGTTAGCTCTCCAGCTGAAGCCGTATCTCACTAGGGCTAATTTTGATTATAGGGGTTTTGCCAAATTGAACCTCAATGTCCTTGTCACCTTCATGCATATGCCCAAATTGGAGGACTTATGGGCCAGTTGTTCAGATGATTTTGAGGTTAGGAGAAGGCTGTGGTCAAGGTTAACACTAAGGCGAATAATCACTAATGGATTGGATCTAGATATAAGTGGGGTTGAAGAAGATGAGGAGGTTGAGGTATTTGATTCCCAGTTTTCAGAAAAAGTATAGGCTCTACCTATTCCATAATTAGATTGGACAAAACTAGAAGAGGATAACTTGCAAGTAAGAATGGATGGAATATTAAAAAGAACAAAAGATTGGCTTCTGGAAAAGAAGGAACCTAATATTGCCTCACGGTCTTCTAAAAAGAAAATGAAACCAAGGAAGAAAAGTTTGGGAAGAAAGACTTTTGTTTTAACTAACATAGTTGTTGATACATCTCTTGCAAGTAATCTTGAACCTAAATTTGAACCAGCCAGTCCTAAGGTTCAACTTCAAGATGAACCTATTGTGTGAGTCACTCGGTCGACCTCCAAGATAAAGAACAAAGCTAAGAAGCCATAGGTAATTCCCAGTGTTGTGGATTTGGATCCTCCCAGAGCTAAACCATAAGAAGACCCTATTTCTAATCCTGATTTGGCTAATATGTCAGATGGTCAGCAGGTGCTTGATGTCACTGATGATTCTCCAGAAGATTCCTTGGCCCTCCTAAGCAATTATGATACTAAGAAGAAATTTACTTTGGTCCCGTAGTGGCTGGAAAACTCTATTGCTAAAAGAAGAAGTATTTTTCCCCTATCCTTGCCAATCGAGGATGTACTGAGTAAATGTCTCAGTAAAACACCCAAGACTAAGAAGCCAAAGACCAAGTCCAGGATCAATTTTGATGAAAACACCAGGCGTTGGATGGTAGAGATTACGAAACTAGTGAGTGATAAGGGGGATACTAAAGTCTCTGTCCAAGATTTCTAGGTATCTAAAGTTGATCTAGGGACAGACAGCAGAGCCGTTGATATGAGATTCTTTGAGGTTTCAAACAAGAAAATTGCAAATAGAGGCAAGACGGATGCGAAAGACAAACAGGAGATGAAGGAAGCTATGAAGAGCATGGCTCAATATATTCACGCTATCCAACATCTAGAACCTTTCCCATTGAGTGAAATGTCAGCCTCTATAGACATCAAATCTCTAGATAATCAAAAATTTCTAAATCAAATATAGAGAAATAAAGTTATCAGTAAAAAATTTGAGGAATGGGTTGAGCATGTGAGGTTTGAAGTTACCAAACTATTAACCTACCAAAATCAGTCTCGGATCGAGGCTAGAAACTTGAAGAAGAAGGTTGAGAAAAATATCAATGAATGGGAGATGGAAAGGGATACTTGGGCAAAGGAGATCTAGTGGATGGAAGAAATTCAAGAGTATGGTCTAGAAAAGTTCCTTGCAGAAAGACCAGTCCTAGGATTAGATGATAAAATTCTGTATGTTTTAAAAGAATGCATCAATTGGAGGTACGAGGCAGTGGCACAAGGAATTTTTGAAGTAAAAGATCTTCTAAAAGGACTAGGGATAATCAAAGATACTATTTCAAGTAACATGGCCTGGATAGATAAGCAGTGTTTTGAATCCCAGGAGGAATCTGATAGGTAAGTTGATCAAGTGATCAAGGGTGTTAAAGTCTAGTTTGATGAGCTCAGGGGAATGAAAACACCTGCTGTACAAGATTTTCAAAAGCTGCACGAGTAGAGTCAATTCTTATTCTTCAGCAGAAGCACCTAGAGATGCACAGTGAGAAAGTGGCTCAAGTCAAGAAAGAGAGAGAAGTATGGAAACAAAGAATCAACTATATTGGCCTACCACATCAGCAGGTGATCTCCGCATTCATTGCAGCATTTGAAGATTGGAAGGCGGCTCACTTGGCAGCAGCCCTGACACTTTAGTTTCTTGAGACACTTGGCTCTATTTTGGAAGTACTCCATGCTCAATTTTGTTTATTTTTCTTTATGATTAGGACTGTTACTTGGTTTAAAACAATTACTTCTGGTAAAAGATAGTTTTATCTAGTTAGTTGCAAAAGCCCTACATGGCTATATATTCAAAGTCTTATGACTTTTTTAGGGTCAACTCTCTATTGTTTTGGGAACTATTTTCTAAAGACTATGCTTTAAGCTTTCTCAATACTAATATAATAGAGTATATGAAATATCCTATGGTATTGCATATATGTTTGAGCTTTTGAATCGATAAATACTCTTGTTTATCCTTTATAAAAAAATTTCTTATGGAAGTGAGTTATATTAAACAAAGCTCAATTGTGATATGAGTTTATTTTGTGCTTAGAGTAACAAAGAGAATCATTATAGAAGTTTCAAGTTTAAAGGTTTTAAAGTTTGAAGTAGTGTTAGAAGTAAATGTTGTTCTTTGAAAATCTACACATTCTTTTCATGTTGATGAATTGAATTTTGACCTTATGTGTTTTCTGCTTAAAAGAACACATGATTTTACATTTCTTTGTTCAATAAGATTGTATTGAAAATTTGTTTGGAAGGTAGCCGCACCTTGATAATTTGTAGGGAGTTTTCTTTCAAAGGAACTTAATTGTTAGTGTTGAGGTTTTCTTTTCTTTTCATGCTTTATGGGAGTCTAAAAATTGATTTAAAGAAAGGGAAAAACTGTATGCTAACACCATCCATCCAATCCCTTAATCATCCTTTCATCTTATTCAAACCATCTTGTCCATCAAATCTCTTTATCTTATAATCCAATCCATTTATTCCCATTCTTGTCAATCTCATCTTATCCAATCATCTTCTCTTCCAATTCCATTCCATCCAATCCTATCATCCAAATAAATAAATAAATAAAAACTAAAAACAAATAAAAAAATCTCTATAATCCAAAAGATCCCAAGTCAATCCAATCAGGTGGAATCAATATTAATTTATGCAATCCAATCTTTCAATCTAGCACATTAATCTTTAATCAAGCCATCATCTTAAACCAAATTAGTTAATAATCAATTGGCCAATTTCAAATGCAATCATCATCATAGGATGTATTCTTCCCAATCCTTGAGGCCCTTCCCTCCTAATCACTCAATCAATCAATCAATTAGTTTTCATCTTGACTAGGGGCAATATGTTGGTTTGCTTTTGGTTTGGTTTGTTGTGCATGCTTGCTTTTTTCTTGTATGTATTAGTATTTTTGGCATCTATCATGGTCTTTACATCATATTGTCATGAGGCATCATGGTCTTCAAATATGAAACAAACATCTTCTGTAGTGGGATAATCTCTTCTTCTATGGAAAGTATAGGTGACGCGCTGTGATAAAAGTATAGATAGTTTGAAAGACATGATAAATGTCTAATTAATAATTTTATTTTAATATATAATAGATGTGTCATAATTGAATGTATTTTTTAAATATCATAAGTATTTATGCTGAAGGCATGTATTCCTATGTGAAGTTAGTGAACAATCTACTTTTGAAATCAATAGTTTAGAATTTACAAGAAAGATGCAAAATGTAGAATTAATTTAAATCATATAATTTATATTAAGTATTTAAAAATATATGATAAAATTTTGAAAAATATATGTAAGAAAAGATCTATCTTTTATTAATCTATTTTCTAGATAAGAATATTATTTAATAATATCTTTTTAATTAAGATATTTGTTTCATATTTGTAAAACTATCATCTGGTAGTGGGAGAATCTCTTATTCTATGGAAAGTATAGGTGACACGCGTTGTGGTGTTGGTCGCAAGGAAGGATATGTTAGCATGCACCAAAGGGCTATTTTAATGATTCTTATTATAATAGCTGACGCATAACCTTTATCATCTACTAATTCAGGATGTATCAGATCAACAAGCTTGTCTTCTTTGGATAGCATTATTACCTACAATCACAAAGAGAAATTGTGACACTCCTTGTTCTGCCATGACAGCTGATCAATTTCAAATCACAAGTATCTATTCCTCTGATTAGATGCTCTTAACCGATCTAAAAGAATTGTTGTAAGTGGATAATATTCCGAGAGGGGGTGAATCAGAATAAAGGATTTTATTCTTTTTAAAAAGATATTTATTTTGTGAATATAATTTTCAATATCAAATGTATACACCTAAACTGATATAGATGAAAGTAAGGAAAGATATCAAAGCAATAATAACAACTCACAAAAGGAGATGACACAATATATTATGCTGAGTGGGAAACCCTAAAAACCGTATAGGTTAAATCTCACAGGGAAATAAATCACTCTAAAACCTTTCATCTTTATTGAGCACCACCTTTTT
The DNA here is from genome assembly GCA_027943335.1 of Chamaecyparis obtusa. Lineage (NCBI taxonomy): Eukaryota > Viridiplantae > Streptophyta > Pinopsida > Cupressales > Cupressaceae > Chamaecyparis > Chamaecyparis obtusa. The sequence goes on along the minus strand of BSBK01013144.1, from coordinate 171,331 downwards.
ATTTACAACATTTATCATCTCCAACTACTAGGAGCTTCAACTCCTTTCTTTCTCTTTTTACAATATGTGTTTTGTCAAATTCCATACACATACGAATACATGTATCAGATCTCATGCATTCACACATATATACAATTATATAAATTCTTCTTCCAATATCAATTTAATATTCCATACACAAGAAAGTATGAGTGTGCTCCTTAAAATTTCATGTTTCTTCACATCGGATACACATGCATACTCCCTTATATAGGGATGCATTTAAAAGTTTACAATCACTAATTTTAATATCAGTTACAAGAATTGAAAATAGTTTATACAACAAACCCTTTCTCACAGGGTTAAAAATTTAATTCTATTCAAAACTGTCAATGAATTTTATTTTTTTCAAAAACCTTTTTTGATTAGATTAAAAAAATTGAGTCCAATGTCGTTTGAGGTCTTTGCAAACTGTTAAACAACTTTTCAAACTAACTGTAATTGTTTTCACAAACCAACTTTAAATTAATAAATCCAAAGTATATGACTGTTGTAGATAAATGAAATCCAAAACTTTTATCTTCAACGTTATTTTCCCCTTCTCAAATATCATTTCAATATTAGAGACAATATTCATGATTTACGAAAACAATCATGCCCAGAAATTTTTTTTGAAATCTCTTTGAAAAAATATAGTGAAAAAAAAGTTTTTCATTTTGACTGCAACATGAACGTTGAACCCATTCACACACATTGTAGATTTATTCTCACTATTCTTCACAAGGAAACATTTATCAAATTTAGAAGTCACTTGGACATACCTGAACCTGTAGTTTTTAAAGAACATTTACCTCTTTCATTTTCAACCATATTTATCACAAAAATAATTTTCTTGATGATGTTGTTCACTTCACACAAAAAGACTATCAAAAAATTTGTTGAGAAAAGACACATAACATACTAAAAACCCAAAACATCTTTCTACTAAAACCACCTTCAAAAATTGTATATTAACATTCATGGCGGCGACCCTGAACCTAGGGTTTCAAGATTTTGATTTTAACCAAATAAAAACTATCTGAATGTCCCTTTTCAAAAATATATTAAACTTAATTTGTGAATTTTTTAAATCCACCATAGAAAAATTATAAGTGACTTGGGATTAGCCAGGCTTCCAAGCTTTACTTTAATCCCACAGTTCACAACTATAGTTAAAATGAGATAAGAAGTGTAATAAATGACCACTATAATATGGCATCACAATAAAAGATGCCACCAAAAATAATATTAACATTAAGTTTTTTCCACTTGTACCTTTTTGCTTGTTTCTTACTTTTTCAAATATCACTTGCCACCTTTTATCAACATATTATATTTTGTATCAAGTGACAAATAACGTCAACTAACTCCCCTATTGTCTTTGAGGAAAAATCATTTTCTATAATTCATTCATCACAATATGTACAAATATAAATAGATGTTTGAGAAAAGATAATCATATATATAAATAATTATGTATGTATATACAAATGATTTGACCATATACTCATTTGTCTATATGATAAATAAAAACAATTCATTTACACTTGAAATAGTGATCATGATGCATCAAGAATAACATATGAAATGCTATGAAAATGAAATACAATGTATACCTGTACAAACTATCACCTGTACCTATACACATAAATCTGATATAATCTGTAACCAAATACACCTAAATATGATATAACCTATAACCAATCTGATATAACTTGTAACTAAGAATCTGATATAACCTATAATCAATTTGATATAACCTATGACCAAGTAGGATTGTCAAAAACATCAACTGATACATAATAAATTATTGAACACACTGAATCAACAAAGTAAAACTCCAATGGCCTATACTCCCCCATTTTGCATCAAGGACAAGCCAAAAAAAATTGAATTGTTTTCATGAAAAAAAATGAATAGCTGTTTGTAGGAAGAGTAACCTACAAAATAGACTCCCCTAGACTGAATATAGTTATTGCAATCAGGATTGAGATATGACTCCCAGTCGAGTTTGAAACCATTCAAAAGTTTCTTCAGGAAAAGATTTTGTAAAAATGTCAGCAACTTGTGCTTGAGTGTGGACATAGATCAACTGAAACTCATTTTCAAGTACCTTCTCTTAAGAAATGAAGATTTATTGCAATATTCTTAGTTCTAGAGTGTCAAACTATATTTTTACTCAACTAAATAGAACTAGTACTATCATACATGATTGAAATAGGATTTGATAACTGAATATCCAAATCCGATAACTAATATGCTTTCCATATTAATTGAGCGCAACATGTTATTTTAAATATATTCAGACTCACAAGTTGACAATGTTACACATTCCTATTTTTTACTATGCCAAGAAACCAACTTGTCACCAAGAAAAAATGTAGCACCACTAGTGCTTTTCTTGTCATCAGAACAACCTCCCCAATCTCCATCTATATAACCAATCAGCGAAAAATTATTACTATGTGGATACGACAAACCATAATCAAGTGATAATCAAGTGTCCCCAGAATATATTTGAATGTTGTTTTAACAACATTGAGATGTGACTACCTCGGTGTTGATTGAAACCAAGAGACCAAACACACAACTTGCATTAGATTAGGCCTTGAAGCTATTAAATATAGAAAACTGCCTATCATCGACCTATATTTCGTTTGACTAACTATGGGAGAGTCATAAATTGTAACCAATTTACAACAAGTTTTCATAGGTGTATTGACTGGTTTACAATCAGTCATATCAAATTTTTCCTTGGCATATTTTGTTTGTGATAAGAATAAGCCATATTCAAGTTGGGATATTTTCAATCCAAGAATTTATTTTAATTCACCCAATACAAACATCTCCAATTCAAACGAGCCATAAGTTTAGAAAATTGTTTGGATAGATCATCATTAGTGGATCCAAAAATAATATCATATACATATATTTCAACTCCCAAGATATCATCACCTACAATTTTGGTGTATAAGGTGTTCTCTACACCACCATGGTTAAAACCATTTGCAATTAAGTGTTTATACGATCTAGAGTACCAAGCTCTAGGAGCTTGTTTTAAGCCATATAATGCCTTTTTGAGACGATATGAAAAGTCTGGTTTCTTGAATAAGATTCATAGCCTTTTGGTTGTTCCATGTATACTTCCTCCTCAAGATATCCATTTAGAAATGTTATTTTCATGTCCATTTGATAAACAATAAACCTTTTATAACTGGCATTTGCTAGAATTATTCTGATGGATTCCATTTATGATATTGGTGCAAAATTTTCACCAAAGTCAATGCCTTCTTGTTGAGCATACCCTTTACAAGAAAACTTGGCCTTATTCCTTACTACTTTTCAATTTTCATCAAGTTTATTCTGAAAGACCCATTTTCCACCTATGACATTCTTATCATTAGGTCTAGGAACTATTTTCCATGTTTTTATTTTCTCAATCTAATTTATTTCATCTTGCATAACATTCGACTAGCATGGATCAATTAATGCTTCAGCCATAGTTTTAGGTTCAAATTCTTATATTAAACATAAATGTTCAACAATTTGAGCTTGTTCTTCATTTCTAGCTTTTCTTCTAGTTAAAATGCCTGCCACTTTATCTCCTATAACCAAGGATTCAAGATGTATCTTAGCAATAATCCTAGAAGGATTTTTTAAATAAGTATACACTTTAGGACTTAAAAAAATTTCTTGTTCAATGGAATTTGGTACTGCTGAAACTAAATTAGCACCATCAGATTTTTGAACATCAGAAACACGTTATATTCTTTGAGTGGATACTTGTTCAGCATCCTTATCATGATCGTTACTTAATAGAACACTTTCATCAAAAACCACATTTATGGCCTCTCCAATTTTGTTTACTCTTTTATTGAAAAAATTGAATACTTTGCTATGCGTAGAGGACCCTGAGAAAATACCTTCATCAAATTTTGAATTGAACCCTTCCAAATCATCATCATCCTTTTTAATAAAATATTTGCAGCTAAATTTTTTAAATTTTTTAACATTAGCAATTTTACCATACCACAAATCATATGAAGTATAAGTAGTTCTAACCATTATTTGAGCACGATTTAAGATGTAAACAGTTGTATGAAAAACCTCTTTCCAAAATCTATCAGATAATTTTGCTTCATTTAGCATTGCTCTAGTCATCTCTTTAACTGTTCTATTTTTGCTTTCCACTACACCATTTTGTGGTGTACGGGTAGTTGAATACTACCTTTTGATGCCATGTCTTTCACATTATTCAATAAATTATTGAGAGGTGAATTCCCCACCTTAATCTGAACTCAAACACCTCAATTTTAGACGAGTTTCTCTTTCTACCATTTCTTTGTTCAAAAGCTTCTAATTTATGTTTCAAAAATGTTACCCAAACCATTCTAGAATAATCATCCACAAATAACATAAAATATTTTTCACCATTTACGGTTTGAGTTTTAGTTGGACCACATAAATCAGTATGTACTAATTCTAGTGGCCTAGTAGAAATATATTCCTTTGTTTTGAAGGATGATTTTGTTTGTTTTCCTTTCACACATTCATCACAAATACTTGTTGGTTTACTAATTTGAGGCAAACCTATAACCTTTTTACTCTCAAGTTGATTCTTACAAGGTTATCAAAATTAATATGACCTAACCTTTTGTGCCATAACTACTTATCTTCAACTTGTTTTATAAGACAAGTATTGATTAAAGATGATTATTGAACTCTTGAATCTATCAAATCATAAAGATTTACACCCTTCATTAAGCCACTTGTAATTATTCTATTGTTTTTGTTCTTAATAGCACAACCTTTAGCATCAAAAGAAAAAGAATAACTGCCATCACAAATCTAACTCATACTTAGTAGATTATGTTTCAATCCTTCTACATAATACACATCCTATATAGGAGTATCCTTATTTAGTAAATAGATCCTTGTCTAGTAATATAAGCACCTAAATTATCACCAGACTTGAAAAAATCTCCATCAAAGTCTTCTAGGGTTTGAAAATTGTTTTTGCTGCCAGTCATGTGATGAGAACTACCACTATCCAAAACCCATGTTATAGGTTTATGTGCGAACAAGGATGTTTCAACAATCAAGAATTTTTCTATATTCATGTTATTAGGTTTCCATACTTGTTGAGGTTTCAATTTCAGTTTACACTGATTTGAAAAGTGCCCATAATAAAAACATTTAAAGAACCTTGTTGTTCTTTTGAATCCATAAGACTATTTATGCCCAAACATAGGACTTTTTGTGGCTAACTTGCAGTTGTTAGCTTTATGCCCAAAAGAATTACAACATTTAAGCAATCACCTTTAAAGAAACTAAATTTTGATGATTGATTCAAATGTTGTTTAGATGTCTCACCTTTTTCAAATTGTTCAATTTGTTTATATAGATGAACTAGTTTATGCTCCTTTTCATCTAATAAAACCTTTCAACTTTCAATAGCTTGATTTGCAACATTCAAGTCTACTTGTAAAATATGACAATTTCCTTAATGAGTATAAATCGATTCTTTAGTCTTTTTATTTCTTGTAGAGAGAAAAGTAGCTCCTCTTCGAGATTTTTTTCTTCATTTGAATTAGATGAAAATTCTAATTGAATTTTCTTAACTTTATTAACATCTACAATTTTATCCATAAATAAAGTTTCTCCTTCTACTGAATCATTTGATTCTTTATCAGAGTCTCCTTTGACAAAAGACTCTTCTTTTTAAAATTTTTGAATATTTTATTTTGATTCCAAGGTTTCATTTTGGAGGATTTTTTTTATTTTTCATCATCTTCATTTTGATTAGCATCGGGACATTTTGCAGAAAACTGTCCATGCTATCCATAATTAAAACACTTCATTTTTCCTTGATATTACTTTTTCGATTTTCTAACTAGCAAAGCTTCAAGAGCATCTGAAATGTCTGAATCGGTTTCATCTTTCTTTTGAGCCTTAAAGGTTGTTTCTTTCGAGGAATTGGCATTATTCCCAATTCTCATTTCATATGTTATTAAAATTCCTTGCAATTAATGCAAGGTCATAGGAGAATTTTTACTTTTCTTCTAACATAGAAATTTTTATTTCAAACTTTGGTAGAATAGTTCTTTTTACTTTTGAAATAACATCACATTCTTCTATATTTTCTCCTATACCCATTCTTGTAGTTACAACTTCATTAATTCATAAGAAATAGCCTACTATATTTTCATCTTCATTCATTTTTAGATTATGAAATTGTGTTTTCAAAGTTATCAACTTTGATTCTTCTACCTTTTCATCTCCTTGATAAATGGTTTCAAGTTTAACCCATATATCATTTACTAACTAACAATACATTACTTTGACAAACACTTCTTTGGTAAGACCACATAGAATATCAAATTTGGCTCTTTTATCAAGTTCATTTTTTTGTTTTTTCATCATGATAAGTAGGTATAGATAGGGAAAAAATTTATTTTGTAACAACTCACATTTTGACATCTAAGAAATTTATGAAATCTTCCATCATGACCTTCCAGAAGACATAATCAGTACTATCAAATAATGAGGCTCTAGTAAGAGAGGTACCTTCAGCCTATGCCATTTATACTTCCAATATCCAGGAACAATCCCTATAGGAAGACCTATAGATGGTACCCTATGCTCTAATACCACTTGTTGGAAGTGGATGCTATTATGAGAGGGGGGGTGAATCAGAATAGAGGATTTTATTATTTTTAAAATAGATTTATTTTGTGAATATAATTTCAAAATCAAATGTATAAACATAAACTATAACAGATAAAAGTAAGGAAAGATATCCAAGAAATAATAACAACTCACAAAAGGAGATGACATAAGAAATTGTGTTGAGTGGTAAACCCTCAAAATTGTATAGGTTTTCTCATAGGGAAAACAACCACCCTAAAACCTATCATCTTTATTGAGCACCAACTTTTCATTTACAAAATTTAACAACTTCAACTGCTAGGAGCTTCAAATCCTTTCTTTCTCCTTTTACAATATGTGTTTTGTCAAATTATATACATATATGAATACATGTATCAAATTCCATGCATTCAGACATATATGCAATTGTATAAATTCTTCTATCAATATCAATTCAATGTTCCATACACGAGAAAGTATGAGTGTGTTCCTTAAAATTTCATGTTTCTTCACATTGGATACACATGCATACTCCCTTATATAGGGAAGCATTTAGAATTTTACAATCACCAATTTTAATATTAGTTACAAGAACTCAAAATAGTTTATACAACAAACCATTTCTCACAGGGTTAATAATTTGATTCAAATCTTCACAACCAAAAATGAGTAGTCTTCATAATCAAATAATTGTCCTTGTATTGAAAATATTTCATATTCTGTTCAAAACTGTCAATGAAAAAATTGTTTTCAGAAACCTTTTTTATTAGAGTAAACAAACTAAGTCCAATGACGTGTGAGGTCTTTGTAAACTATTAAACAACTTTTCAAACTAACTCTAACTATTTTCACAAACCAACTTTAACTTAACACATCCAAAGTATATGAATGATGTAGATAAATGAAAGCCAAAACTTTCATCTTCAACATTATTTTCCCCTTGTCAAAGATAATTTCAATATTAGAGAAAATATTCATGATTTACCAAAATAATCATGTCCAAAAAGCTATTCTGAAATCTCTTTGAAAAAATAGTGAGAAAAAAAAAACTTTTTCAATTTGACTACAGCATGAACATTGAACCCATTTAACTTGATTAATGTAAATGAATATAGTGACATTTTTGTTGGTTATTTTTCTTGCAACCCCCTTTCCTAGGTGGGAACTTGAGGACTAAATTGTGGGACTGAGAACTTGGAAAACAAACTCATCACCATTAGTAGAAAAGGGACAAGGAAAGTCCAACAACATAAGGTTCAAAGACCTTCTTCACTTTGAGCTCCACATCACTCAGGTGGGTACACTTTTTTTGCACATACATGACTTCTTTTGACAAACAACAGGCCTACAGATATATGATTGTGGAATATCTTTTAGACTCATTTAGGTAACAAGTACCTCAGTGAATGTTGACCATATCTTGTGCAATATCCCTTTTGCATAGAGTAAGCTTGAAAAAATAGAAACTACTCCTAACTCCTCCTATCAAACATGAAAGGGAAAATGATTTCGTTTAAGTTTTTTGAGTTGAATGGACCCTTGAAATACCCCAAATCTCTCATAGAACAGTGCCTTATCCAATGGGAAACAAAGTCAAATAAATCACTACAACAGAGAACTATGAATAGAGAAGAAAATACATTCTAATATGTTGGTGCCTTACACCAAACATACACCATTGATCAGATTCTACTTAGAAATCCACCCATCTACTCAGATATGTAATCACCTATTCAAAGGAATTTTAACCCTCCCCTTAGAAGACACCCAGAAATAAGCAATACATTAATAAACATCCACTGAAAGACAAGTATGAGATACCCTTAATATGCCAACTCATACACATCTGAAAACTAGTCATAAACTCAGTTGTTTATGTGAAAAAAACTCTATTGCATACATCTTCAGACATATAATAGAAAGACTACAACACCCTTGATGCTCTAATCAACATGTTCAGGAACCAAATGGAGATAATCTGATAGTAGTATGAAAATATTGAGATCGTATTCATAGGACAAACTATTACAACTTATATTTTATTCTCCAAGCTAGAAAGGAAAGATGGAACACCTTATATGAAGACAAGAAGGCAATATAGTTACATGAAGTAACCACTCATGGAACCAGCTCTAAGAAAATTATAGAGAATCAGGAAGCCCTAAAGGTTACCAAAAATGAGAACCATTCTAAATGATCTTGGAAATCCTTATAAAGGATTGCAACAAGCTACAAATCATTTAGGGAAAAAATTAGGTCTACAACTACCAGGTACAAAAAGAAATGAAATCAATCATGAAAGCCTAGAAACCTGGGAGAATCAAATAAAATTTGATGTACAATTACTTATGTTTCATATCAACAGGCTAACTACAATTATAATTTGAACCGATTTCTTGTTGCAGGAAAAAAAATTAAATGTCAGGACCACCAAAAGAAAACTTGCGTATATAGGGCATGGAAACAATTGACAATCATCATACCCTAGCCACCCTTGTCAAAACATCGGTCCTCATTAACTCAGCATGGAACATCAGGAAAAAAAATTAGCTCAGGCGGCTACCCATATCTTGTTCATTAATTCTTTACCTGCGACCATCCTTGGAGCAAACAAATTAGATCTGGCCTTGTCGTATCTAGTTTAGGATTCAAAAACCCTACAAAAACCCTTAATCAATTCAAATTCTAGCAGCAACAGTTAACTAATTAGTTTTTAAAACATGGCCGTTGATCTTAGTCTTTCCCAACACATCAGACGGTCCCTGTTAATTGACAATAGTCACTTGAGCCCTTTAAAATTACCTAGCCACATCATCATATCTTGGCATCCAATCAGAATCAAGCACCTTAGCACACCTGGTACTGAGGATCCACCTTCTCATCAGTCCTTCACTTAAACCAGATCGAACAGTTATCATGATGCTGTGATGACTATCTCTCGAGAACATTTCCTTTGTAGCAACACGACCACCGTCAAATCTTCCCTAACTTGAAATGCCTTTATCATTTAACCATAGCAAGCTTCCCCTTAACCCTACATCATTTAACAAATATGTGACTAAAGGCTTTCTCTAGATCTTGGAATAAAAACCTTAATCCTGGTCTGGTCTGGAGATCACGCGAATGAACCATTCCCATGATCGTTGAGTCTTTTCTTTACTTGGGGTTTCATTTGAAGAATATGCGAACACCACCCAATCAACTTTCATCAATGGTCTAGATTTTATCTCGAAGCCTTTAAAATTTAACTCAAGCTTGATCACGAGATCACGCGACTGAAGTATTCTCTAGATCTTGAAACATTTCTTTTGACCCTGGTTACATTCAAAGAACACTTGATAGCCTTTATTGGCCAAGTCGCTAGATCATTCACTTAACCCCAGTTATATCTTGAGATTACACACTGACCGTTGATCTTGCCCTCATCCTATGGCTATCACTGAATTGCTGAGACTTAAACTTAACTCACCTTTAATCAAGTGATTCAGTGACAAAGGGAAAACCTGACTTGCCTTTAACTGTGGTCATACTTGGAGATTACACGACTATGGGAAATCTCACATTTGTTGGATATCTGCTCAACCTTGGGTTAAATCATGAGAACACATGAAATCCTCACTCGCCAGATCACTGAATGATAAACTTAACCACCCAGTACTAACCTTTCTTTGACCTTGACTTAACCCAAGCCCATCTGGAGATTGTGTGAACAAAGGACTTCGTTGAGTCGCTGAATAAATTATTTACCTTGGGTTAAGTCCTGAAAACATGTGACTAAGGCAATCTCCAAGTCATTGAATCCTTTCTTTACCCTGGGTCACATCTGGAGAATCAGCACCAACCGCCTGATGAAAATTGCATCAATGGTCCATGTTACATCTTTGACCCTTTAAAGACTTGACCGGATATCTGGTGAATACACAACTGAGGGAAAATATAATTGTTCACCAAGTCATTGTATGTTAAGCCACTAACCGTCAGGATCATGAGATCATGTGAATACTACATTCACTAGATCATTAGATGAAATGACTAACTGCCTGGGAACTTGGAGATTAAGTGAACACCTTAGTCGTGGCGTTGCTGAATAGAATAAAGCATGTGTAGGAAAAGGATTTAAGTGGCCTAAAAGGGTAATGAGGAAATAGACTTTGGCTAGGATTTTGGACTTAGACAAATTTTATGAAGCCCTAGGACATGGATTATATGTTATTTCTTAGACCTTAAAATTAGTATATCTCCTTGGTTTTTTCACATTAGGCCATGCGATCTGAATTGAAGCTTGAACACATTCTAAATTATCCATGGCTAAGCTCGCAAGCTATGAAACTTGATAGATTTTCTTTGTAGATCAAAACAAGTTTGTAGGTGGACATTACAACATCTAGGGTTTCTGACAAGATAAGACCATTTTCTTTAGATTTTGTCTATGATAGGAAAATGGGCTAACAATGGCTCTGTCTGGGGATGATGGGTAACTTGTGCCTATGCAAAAATTTAGAATCTATGGGGAAAAGCAGACCACCCACTGGAAAAAAACTAACTGGGAACCTCCTAAAAAACTAGCAAATGAACCAAGGAAACATGAAGGGAAACACACAACTAAAAGGAAATTATTTACAAATATTTTACAAGATCAAAATTTTACTTGGTGGCCCTCAGCCACCAAAGGAAAATCAAAACCCTCCTGAGTTAAAGGTCTGATTTTCATCCACGTATGTAACCTACCACCTGAAAGTGTCATGACCATTCTACTGCCAACATATGTGAACATTCATGGGCTAAAGAATAAAACTATATTGATCACTACCCATGTTCTTCCAGTCACAACCATTATCATACTCATACTCCAACAAGTATGGGACATCATTTACTTCTTCTTGATGATTGGAAATAAAAAACTGATCTATTAATGCATTAGAATATAAAACATAGTGATTATCATGGATTACTACCAAATTACCTAGCTGAGAAGGACTTGGATCCTCAGATTTACCTTCATGCATTGCATTAGCCACTGGGAAACTTGGTCCTTCCATGATATTTTCACTGATTGGATCATGAACCAAGTGAAGGTCTCTTTCACAAGTATTGTGAGAGAAGGACAACTGATCTATATCAACATTTTTATCAAAGATTTTATTGTCCCAATCACTGAAGACTAGGTCCTCAATACTGTCATCTTCACTATCATATTTGGAAAAAGAAGGAAAAGGATATGAACAAGAAACTTTCTCATCACTGGAATCTTTATGACAAGAAAAAACATTGTCATGGTCTTTAGCCTCTTCTTTTGTAGAGTCATTACATGAGGGGAACTCTAGTAAACATGGATAATCTTCATCACTTCGAACACCTACCTCATTATTAGTGTCAAAGGATATATCAAAGGGGAGCTGCAAAGTATAGTCCATATAAGGTGTATAACTTTGAAATTCATCAGCCAAGAGTGCTAAAATATTTTCACTACTCAATGGACTATGGGCCTTATTATCATCATCTTCATTGGCCTCACCCTTAGTGCTGCAAACATCATCCCTGTCCAAAACAAGGACGGACATCTCTGGCTTCAAATCATCTTGTGTAAAGAAATCAGTGCAAGAATCATCATCTGCATCATAATCAATTTCTTTCCTTTCACACAAAACATCCTCAAACTGGAACAAGAAGGCTTCCTTCTCATGCTAGTAAGAAGAAAAATCTGTAGACAAATTGGAAATATTATCAACTTCAGACTCATCTTCAACATCCTCATATGCATTGACCTGAATGTCATCATCATAATCAATACTCTCTGCACAATGAGAATTGGCATTAGAACAACTGGCCTCTTCATGATCAACATAAAGAACTACCAGTTCTTGCAATCTCTTGTCCTCCTCTAACTACCAAACCTCAGCATTTTTCTCTGCAAGTTTCTTCTTGAGAGAAGAAATTTTGATGAGTATATTTTCATAATCAGTATCATTGATGGTGGGATCAATAGAGACACTAATGTCTTGCATCTGATATTCATTCTTTTCTTCATACCCATCCATACCAGCTCTTTCATCAAAATGTTCTTTGAATACTACTCTTAATACCTCCAAAGAAGGGATTGAACATGAAGGAAGGGATAAGAACCAATCCCTTGCACTGTCAGTAAATGTCTGCACTAAAATCTTCATTAAAACATCTTCATGCTCAATCACAAACTCATTCATTAAGTCAGCAAGGTCTTTCAAATGTTCTCTTGCAAGACATGATCCATTACCACTAAACTCTGGCAGATAGTCCCTAATCTCAATAGGAAACTCATTAGGGGCACCTTCAATGCCCTTAAAACAAAATGGCCTATATTCCTCAATAAGGAACAACCCACTATCACTCATCCCTTTACACTAGTGTTGAATACTTGATAGCCCGATACATTTCTTCACAACTGATTTTCATAAAATAAAGGCACATGAAAATCAAAATACCTAGAAGTACTATAGTTGAAACTTAACTTGTTGACTACAAAGTAGGGAAGATCTAGAGCCTTCTTTGTAGCTCCATCAGGTTCTTTGTTTTTAGAGTCACCACCTCCTTGAAGAGGAAAAAGCAGTACTTATTTTGTATCTCTTTCTAGCCAACCAAAACTTCACTAGGTTATACACTGTTTATCAAGGACTCCACTGATCAAATAGAGAACCCAGAGTAGCCACTCACACTTGGTGAGAAGATTTAAAAGCTTTGAATATGAGTCTATTCCTTCAACCAGACTCTAGGATGATCTAGAAAATCAAGGAAACAACCATCTTAAACTTGTTGTCATTTACTCCTTCCCCAGTAGAGTCACCATTTTGTTGGTTGTTTTTCTTGCAACCCCCTTTCCTAGGTGGGAACTTGAGGACCAAATTGTGGGACTGAGAACTTGGAAAAAAACTTAGCACCATCAACAGAAAAGGGATAAGGAAAGTCCAATAGCATAAGGTGGAAAGACCTTCTTCACTTTGAGCTCCACATCACTCATGTAGGTACACTTTATCTACACATACATGACTTCTTTTGACAAACAACAGGCCTACAGATATATGGCTATGGAATATCTTTCAGACTCATTTAGGTAACAAGTACCTCAATGAATTTTGACCATATCTTGTGCAATATCCCTTTTGCATAGAGTAAGCTTGAAAAATAGAAACCACTCCTAACTCCTCCTATGAAACATGAAAGGGAAAATGATTTTATTTATGTTTTTTGGGTTGAATGGACCCATGAAATACGCCAAATCTCTCATAGACCAGTGCCTTATCCAATGGGCAACAAAGTCAAATAAATCACTGCAATAGAGAGATATGAATAGGGAAGACAATACATTCTAATATGTTGGTGCCTTACACCAAACATACATCATTGATCATATTCTACTTAGAAATCCACCTGTGTACTCGGATATGCAATCACCTATTCAAAGGACTTTTAACCCTCCCCTTAGAAGACACCCAAAAATAAGCAATACATTAATCAAAATCCACTAAAAGACAAGTATGAGATACCCTTGATATCCAACTCATACACATCAGAAAACCAATCATAAACTTAGTTGTCTATGAAAAAAACTCTATTGCAAACATGTTTAGATATACAATAGAAAGACTAAAATACCCTTGATGCTCTAATCAACAAGTTTAGGAACCCAATGGAGACAATATGATAGTAGTATGAAAATATTGAGATCTTATTCATAGGACAAATTTTTACAACTTATATTTTATTCTCCAAGCCAGAAAGGAAAGAGGGAACACCGTATATGCAGAGAAGAAGGCAATATATTTAAAGGAAGGAACCACTCATGGAACCAGCTCTGAGAAAAATATAGATAATTAGGAAGCCCTAAAGGTTACCAAAAACTAGAACCATTCTAAATGATCTTGGAAATCCTTATAAAGGATTGCAACAAGCTATGGATCATTTAGGGAAAAAATAGGTCTACAACTACCAGGTACAACAAGAAATGAAAGCAATCATGAAAGACTGGAAACCTGGGACAATCGAATAAAATTTGATGTACAATTATTTGGGTTTCACATCAACAAGCTAACTGCAATTATAATTTGAACTAATTTCTTGTTGCACAAAAAAAAAATTAAATGCCAAGACCACCAAAAGAAAACTTGCGTATACGGGGCATGGAAACAACTAACAATCATCATACCCTAGCTGCCCTTGTCAAAACATCAGTCCTCATTAACTCGGCATGGCACATCAGGAAACAAAATTAGATCATGCGGCTACCCATATCTTGTTCATCAATTCTTTACCTGCAACCATCCTTGGAGAAAACAAATCAGATCTAGCCTTGTCATATCTAGTTCAGCATTCAAAAACCCTATAGAACCCTTAATCAATTCAAATTCTGGCAACAATGGCTAACTGATTATTTTTAAAATGTGGTCATTGATCTTAGTCTTTCCTAGTACATTGGACGGTCCTTGTTAATTGACAACAGTCATTTAAGCCCTTTAAAATTACGTGGCCACATCATCATATCTCAGAATCCAATCAAAATTGAGTACCTCAGCACACTTGGCACTGAGGACCCACCTTCTCATCAGTCCTTCACTTAAACCAGATTGAACAATTGTTGTGATGCTACAATGACTATCTCTCGAGCACATTTTCTTTGCGGCAACATGACCCTCGTTAGATCTTCCCTAACTTGAAATGCCTTTATCCTTTAACCATGACAAGCTTTCCCTTAACCCTAAGTCATTCAAAAAACATGAGACTAAAGGCTTTCTCCAGATCTCAGAATAAAAACCTTAACCCTTGTCTGGTCTGGAGATCACATGAATGAACCATTCATGTGATCATTGAGTCTTTTCTTTACCTAGGGTTTCATCTAGAGAATATGCGACCACTGCCTTATCAACTTTCATCAATGGTTTAGATTCTATCTCCAAGCCTTTAAATTTTAATTCAAGCTTGATCATGAGATCACGCAACTGAAGTATTCGCTAGATCTTAGAATATTTCTTTTGACCCTGGCTACATTCAGAGAACATGAGATAGCCTTTATTTGCCAAGTTGCCAAATCATTCACTTAACCCTATTTATATCTTGAGATTACACGCTGATCGTTGATCTTGTCCTCATCCTTTGGTTATCACTGAATCGTCGAGACTTAAACTTAACTCACCTTTAATCAAGTGATTTGGTGATAAAGGGAAAACCTGACTGGCCTTTAACTGTGGTCATACTTGGAGATTACACGACTGAGGCAATCTCACATTCATTGGATATCTACTCAACCTCATGTTAAATCATGAGAACATGTGAAAGCCTTAGTCGCCAGATCACTGAATGATAAACTTAACCACCTAGGACTAACCTTTCTCTGACCTTGACTTAACCCAAGCCCATCTGGAGATTGTGTGAACAAAGGACTTTGTTGAGTTTTTGAATACATTCTTTACCTTGGGTTATGTCCTAAGAACATGTGACTGAGGAAATCTCAATGTCAAGTTGAATCCTTTCTTTATCCTAGGTCACATCTGGAGAATCAGTGCCAACCACCCGATCAAAACTGCATCAATGGTCCCTATTACATCTCTGACCCTTTAAAGACTTGACCGGATATCTAGTGAATACGCGACTAAAGGAAAACATAATCATTCACCAAGTCACTGGATATTAAAACACTAACCATTATGATCACAAGATCACGCGAATACTGCATTCGCTGGATCGCTAGATGAAATGACTAACTTCCCATGAACTTGGAGATTAAGAGAACACCTTAGTCGTAGAGTCGCTAAATAGAATAAAGCATGTGCAGGAAAAGGATTTAAGTGGCCCAAAAAGGTAATGAGGAATAGATTTTGGCTAGGATTTTGGACTTAGATAAATTTCATGAAGCCCTAGGAAATGGATTATACCCTATTTCTTAGACCTTAAAATTAGTATATCTCCCTAGTTTTTGCACATTAGGACATGCAATCCGAACTGAAGCTTGAACACATTCTAAATCATCCATGGCTAAGCTCACAAGCTATGAAACCTAATAGATTTTCTTTGTAGATCAAAACAAGTTTGCAGGTGGACATGACAACATCTAGGGTTTCCGACAAGATAAGACCATTTTCTTTAGATTTTGGCTATGACAGGAAAATGGGCTAACAATTTTTATGCACTCATTGTACAGATGTATTCTCACTATTTTTCACAAGGAAACATTTATCAAATTTAGAAGTTAGTTGGACATACTTGAACTTGTAGTTTTTAAAGAACATTTACCTCTTTTGTTTTCAACTAGCACACACATATTTTTCTTGATGATGTTGTTCACTTCACACAAAAAGATAATCAAAGAATTTTTTGACAAGAGACACATAACATAATGAAAACCCAAAACAACTTTACATTGAAACCAAATTAAAAACCGTATATTAACATTCATGGTGGTGACCCTGAACCTAGGGTTTCAAGATTTTCATTTTAACTAAATGAAAACTATTCAAATGCCCCTTTTCAAAAACATATTAAGCTTAATTTGTGAAGTTGAAATGCACCCTAGAAAATTTACAAGTGGCTTAGGATTATCCAAGTTTCCAAACTTTACTTCAAACCCATAGATCACAACTATAGTTAAATTGAGATAAGTCGTGTAATAAATGACCACTATAATATGTTTCCGCTGTCAAAGCTTGCATCACAGTAAAAGATTCCACAACAACAATATTAAAATTTTGTGTTTGTACCTTGCACCCTTTTTCTTATTTTTTACTTTTTAAAATATCACTTGCCACCTTTTATCAATATATTATATTTTGCATCAACCAAAAAATAATGTCAACAAGAATAAATCCATACTCATGTATACATGTGATATCCAATGCATGCCTATAAGATACAAGTTCTAAAACCATGACTTAGATAGCCATGAGAAATACATTCTAGAGCAATGTAACTGATGGTACCTCTGCCACAACGGATATCGATAAAAAATGAGAAACTGATTGAATTTAACCACAGCTAATGTATATTTCTGATAGAAATAAAATTAAAAGCTATTCAAGGAACTGGAGGATGGATATGTTATTCAAATCATCTCGGTTGATGCCAATAATCATTGTATGTCTAGCTCTTTCACAAAAATGGATGTGGTCTTACCTAGTTATGATGGGGAAGACTTTGATTTTAATGATGAATTCCCTATGGCTAAATGAAGAGGGAGACCCGTGGGGTCCAAACAAAAAAATTCATCTGTGAAAAGGGTGAGACCCACTCCCCTATGTATCTAACTCCCTTTGATAAAATGGGGCATTCCAAGAGTGCCTCTCTCTCTCACACAGTTCATCATGAAGTGCATTTCTTGGAATATCAGGGGTCTTGAGTCCCCAGATAGGAAATCAGTTATCAAACATACTCTGAATTCCCTTGGTAATTTTGATATTCTTATGATGCAAGAGCTTAAGGCTACTAGATTCTTGCTGGAAGTTAACTTGTCCTATATCTGGAATGATGCAGTTAAATTCTACACTAACCATCCAAGGGGTAGGGGGGTTTCTATTTTAATTAGTCCTAAATGGTCTGGAATGATTATAGGTCATGGCTTCTCCCCTTGTGATAGGGCCATGTGGGTTACTTTCAATATTAATGGCTCTTCTTTTGGGGTTTGCTCTGTTTATGCATCAAATGACTATAAGGAAAGAACCGACCTATGGACTTGGCTTATTGCCCTTCCCAACATCCCTTGGATGATTGGTGGAGATTTTAACATGATTGAATCTTAGGAGGACAAATCTGGTGCCCTTCTCTTCTCTTGGAAACAGTTGGAAAAAACTCAATGGAATAGATTCAAACATGCTAAATTGTTGTTTGATCCTCTGGCTGGCAATAAAAATAGTAATCTTGATTTATTGTTTACCTAGTGCAATTCCCAAAGAGGCCCCTCAAGGATTTACTCTAGACTTGACCACTTTTATGCTAATAAAAATTTCTTTTCTGCTATTCCTGACAAAAAGGGAAACCTTGTTGTTGTCACCCCGGTGTCCCTTTCTGACCATTACCCTATCTCTATTTTTTTAAAGTTTAATAATTATTTTGACGAAGACAAGCCTAAGAATCCTAAATTCATCCTTAACTCTAGTTTATTGCTTGATGAAGACGTTCTATCTACTAGATCAATCTTATTAGACTTATTAATATAAAAAAATTCCCCACTTCATCTCACATAGAAAGATGGATTCAAAATGTGTTTGCTTGGCAAATCTTTCTTCAAACCATTGGTATTAAGAAAGCCAGAGACTATCGGTTCCTTGATAAACAACTTTCCTCAGACCTTCATTCTGCTGAGCTTGAAATTCAAGCCAATCCCATGGATGATAATCTTGCCTTCAAGGTTACTAAAGCTAGAGATACCCTTAGGAAGCATTAGAAGATCAAAATTAGAGGTGCTAAGATTAGATCTCGTGCACATTGGCTCCATTTTGGAGATCGGGGGTCAAAATTTTTCTTCAATCTCATTAAAAAAAAACAAGCTAACAAATCTATTATTAAAATTGTCATTAATAATAATAAAGTCATGAATCTTGATGACATGAAGGAGGCCTTTTCTTCTTTTTATGAGAATCTCTTTACTTCTGAAGATATTGAAGAAACTAAAAATCTTAGAAGCAATTGTAAATCTCTCATCCCTAATAAGATCTCTAATGAGGATGCCTCCATTCTTAGTAAGGATACCTCTATTGATGAAATTGAAAGAGCCATTAACTCCCTTAAGAATGAAAAGGCTCCCAGCTTGGATGGGTTACTTGTTGAATTTTATAAAGCCAACATTAACTAGATTTGTAGCGACCTTTATGATATCTACTCTGAAGCTTTTAGCAATGGTACTCTTGGGGATCACATCAATAGGGGTATTATCAAATTGATCCCTAAAGATGGTGATAAAGCTTGTATCAAGAATTGGAGGCCCATCACACTTCTTAACGTCTCTTATAAAATTCTTGCTAAAATCCTAGCTCTTAGACTGGAAATTATTAAAAAAAGATATGTGGTCTTGGATTAAGGACAAAATCATCAAAAAACTTGGCAAATGGCACAATATAGATCTTTCTTTAGCTGGCAAATTTCAAGTGTGTCTAAAAATTATCTCCTCCTATAATATCTACTACTCCTCTGCCTGGATGTTTAATAACTACCAGATTCTTGAAATTCAAAAAGTCATTAGGAATTTTCTTTGGTTGGATGGCAAAGGAAACAAAAAACTCCACGTGGTGAAATGGGAATGGTGTCATACTGACAAGCTCCTTGGTGGGTTGGATCTTAAGGAGCTCAGAATGCAAGGGATGACCCTTGCGACCAAATGTATTTTTTACTCCCTTGAAGGTGACGAACCTTGGAAAATCCTTATTAGGAATAATATTGAAAAAGGTTACCCCAAGCATGCTAAACCTTGGAAGAATCTCCCTCTCTATGATCTTATTGGGGGGGACTTCCCTGTCACTATGCAAGGCTCTGTTGTCTTTAAATCCATATGGAAAGCTTGGGAGCATATTAGGTGTTTCTTTCTTAATAGGGATTCTCATGATTCTTGTCATCTTCATGGTGAAAGATCCATTTTGTGGAATATTCAACTTGTTGGAAAACCTCTTGCCCTCTCCCAAGGGTGCTCTATTAAATCTTGGACCTTCTTGGGTATCTCCCATTTTATCAATCTTTTTGAGCATGATTATCTTATTAGCTGGGAGGATCTTAGCTCAAAATTTGGTATTCTTGGTTCTCAAAAGAGGACTTACAACATGATATCCAAAGCTTGCAGTGGGTTACCTATGGAATGTCATTTGGACTCCCACAAATTTCTTCTTTTCAAATGGCCCGATGACACTGTTATGTGTAAAATAAGGCTAAAAACATCTACAATGTTATTGCTTACAATGACTCCATTATTCAACATGTGAATAACTTACGGTATTCCGAGTTGGATATTTGTGCTTGGAAAAAAAAAATTAATAACCTTTGGAACAGCTCCATTGATCCTAAAGTTAAATGTTTTAAATGGCTATTGACTCTTGATAGACTTCCTCTTAGGAAGGATCATTCTTTGGCTGATTATTGCAGTATTTGTGGCATTCCTAATACCTGTAGGCATATTTTCTTTGATTGTATTCTGGCTAAGAAAATTTGGTTAATGTTTGGAATCACTTATTCTAAAGCTATTAATATTTTTGAAATCATATCTGGTCATATCTATGGTTTAAAGAAAGATACTAACCTGCTTTGGTTCATTCTTTTATCTTATATTCTTTGGCAGATTTGGAAAATTAGAAATGAAGAGAGATATCAAAATAGTTCTAGATCTCTTACAATATTTTTTTCTAAGGCTCGCTTATTTTAAAATTTCCTCGCAGGTTTATGTAAACATGATGTTAAATCGGGAGAAGCTCAAGAGATTTCTCAAAACGGGGTATGCCACTATATTTGTGTTTGAGATGAAAGATGGATACGAGTGGGGGAAGAACCTTGATAATCTTAAGGCTTTTGAGGAAACTTTGGAAAAGATTAACCAGGAGATCAACAAGAAGAACACAGCTGATGACAAAATTCTTATGCTTGATCAAATCCAGAAGAATAAAAATATCATTTGGATGGAAGACCTAAAGGGTTAGACTTCATAGACAGATAATTTTGAGAACATACTCCACTAACTCCTAAACTCCTGTTTATTTTAGTCCGTTCTGTAATGTTCTCGGTGTGAAGCTCTACCTCCCATTACCGTTGTAAATTCTCTTTATTTTTGAAATCCTTATAATTAATACCAAAAAAAAAAGCTATTAGGCTGTGATATGAGAAAATTTGGTCTTACCTACAAGTTCACTGAATCCGCAATCGTCAAAAGGTAAAAACTCTACGAGTTCAAAACCTGACAACTTTGTTATACGGCTTAATATCTTTGTGTACACAATACATGCGCTCGTCCGCTCCCTGGTGGAGATAAACTAGCGCACCGATTATTCCCAATATAATCTTTAACATCTTGGACCAGTCAAGGATTTTATTCTGTTTACAGCATCATTTCTCTTTACCCTCGATGGGGTCTCCTGTTTATAATTGAACTTGTTAAAATTTCAAGACCGCCGCTCGCGATAAAAGGAAATTAAAAATGAGGAGAAAAGTGTTTAAGATATTAGACAAATTTAGAACTTATACTGTTTGTTTGTCGGAAAATGGCAGGAATTTGAAAATGGGAATTTGACTTTTGGTACGACCATATTCTCATTTTGACCCAAAATGAAAATTTGGCAAATTCCACCTCCGATAGTCGTACCGAAAAGAAAGTCGGATAGACGTCCATTGGGCGGATAATCATACACTAGCATCGGTTCGTCTTTTCGAACAGTACAAAATCCCACAAGCTTCACAATGTTCTTGTGCCGCATATTTACCAGATACACCAACTCTTTCAACATGGTTTTACTTCGGATCTGTTCTCTGCTCGATGCCGCTTGGGTAGGGAACGTCATTCTAGCACTTGTCTTCCTCTTGACAAAGTTCCTTCAAGAAAAATGAACCCAAAAAACCGAAATGCTTTATAAAACCCTTACCGTTTGGTAGCAGGAATTAGGAAAACTTCTATTCTCCAATAAAATTTGCTTGAGCGAGTGAAATATTTACTTTAAACAAATTGCACAAATTTGGCGAGGTCCAGCATCAGTTTCAGATGGTCCAAGCAATCTCTATCGTTTGTAGAAATCTTGTCGAATCTTTCGAGAACATCAGCTATTGCTAAAAGCGCAATCGCAGCCCAATGAACATTTCCTAGTTGTTTCACTGTATCCAAAGCCACCGATTGCGCTTCGCTAGAAAGCTTTGAGGAGCAGGATTTCTGTTCCCAACAAAGATGAACTATTAAAAAAACTAATATATTTATCCAAATAGAAACTACCTGCAATGTTTACATCTAGAATGGCCAAATCAGGAGATACCTGATCCGAGATTATCTTTGCGCCCTGTGAAATGGATTTAAACAATTTTGAAAAATCAGATGCCACCGGCTGCACTAAATCTCTTAGTTTCATACCACTTTCAAGCAATTTACAACTCAGCCCCTTTAAAAATCCATGTTAGTAAATGTGTTTAAGCTCCCGATCAATTTCTGCTAGTTTAAGACATAAAAAAAAAGCAATAGAATATTAATTCAATTATGACGATTGATCCCATCAATGCCAACATGATCTGGTTCCCCCGCAATGAGCTATCGGTATCAATTTTCAAAACTCCTTTGGGAGGGGTACAATGACCCTCTAGATCCTTTAGAAAGGATGTCTACATCTGTTTCTTATGGTTCGTCTAGCTTACATTAGAGTACCATCTTGAAGAAGAAAATTTAGACGATTGCAAATAAAATCATCCCTGAGATCCACACCTCTAACCAGTCATACTTAGCCAAGACAATCTCACAAACAGAATGAATAATTTTCCATCACAAGTGTTGAACAACCATTATTTCATCAAGAAAGATCCTACCATTCCTCTCTAGCCAAATATGCCAAATGATCAAAGTAAGACCAAGGAACTAGAGAGCCCGAGGAAAATAGGTCCTAGCAGGGGCTTTACCCCAATGAGCTCAAACTCAGCCATAGAGGAGACATGCCATCATACCTGACCCCAAACATCACACAAAAAGTGCCAAATCTCCTTAAAAAAGGAGCACTGAAAGAAAAGACAAAAAATACACTTCACACTATTATGTGACACGAGATGTACATTGAGTGATCTTGGAAGTGCTTCTTACAAAACTTATCACAAGTAAGGCATCAGTTTTCGACCACCAATCATAAGAAAAAATTGCATTTGGGCCAAGAAAATTTGTTCCATAGTTATCTCCAATAAGGAACCTTCATACCTCCAAACAATTGTTTTACAAGCTACGAGTGCCCTAAAAAAATAGAGTACTTACTAGACAAATCATTGTCCTAGGCTAGAACATCTCACCCAACTAAGGAAGTGCACTCCCGAGAAGAAAGAATCCGAGTTACCTCATTTTGATCCTCCTCCTAACTACCTGGTAGCCATTAACAAAAATCCTTCCATCTATGATGCACAACCAAGCTTAAATTTCATGTTGTCTTATAATGCATGAGAAAATCCCAACCTGGTGCTATAAGACTATCATAGAGGGGTTGCAAGTCCAGGAACACATGGAAACGAGAGAAGGATTACCATCCCAAGAATCCATAAAGAAAAGAGTTTCAAAGCCCTTAATATAGATTTAGATTAGACCTTTGTTAACTAGTTGGACCCCTATTTTTACATAATGTCAAATTATAGAGCCCCTTCCCTCCAAAGCATATCAAGAAATATCTAAATACTTAACACCATTTAGGGCCCGTTGGGGTGCTGGAATACAGAATGTTGGATATAGTCAATTCTGGAATATCTAATTCCACCTTTTCAAGTGGAAGATGAAATGCTCATTTTGTGGGCCAAAATGAAATTTTGAAATTCCAATTCCTGCTTTTTTGGATGGACACAAACATGGAATTGAATTATCCGAAAATCTAATTCCAAAATTAGAGCTCATATTCCATGCACCAAACAGGCCCTTATAAGTAATTATGTGTGAGAATATGAGCCCAAAGCTTATTCTAATTGATACACCAACACTAATATAATTTAAATGCAAGAGCTTTCCCATTCAAGATAGCATAACAATGACTAAGAACCCCTTTTTTGGCCAACAAAAAGACTCACACTTAACTTTCGTTAGAAGTCTATAGATTAGCACTCCAAATAAATTGGCATATTCTTTTGTTAAGAAATTGCAATATGCCAAAATGCAGCTTAAGAAATGGAATAGATTATGCTTTTACAATCTTCATGCAATGAAGAGGAATGCTTAGTCATATCTTGATGTTATCACTCAACAAATTTAGGATCATAGTTTCTTAGAGGATTTGGACAAAGTGGAGTATTGGGTATCAAGAAATTGGATGAGTGAGAACTTAGGGAAAAGAGTTTTTGGAAATAGAAGGCGACATTGACTATCTCATTGTATTTTTAAGTGGATTTGAAAATAAAAATTAATAAATAAAAGTGTATTTTATTCATTGAGTTACTAAACTTAAAGTTTGATACTTGGTTTTAGAATTAGATTTGAGATCAATTGACTAGGATGATTGATATTAGAAAGTTATGAGATGTTTATTAAAATATTGACTAGTATACTTATATGCATACCCATATGAGCTTTGCTCATACAAACTTTAAATCTAGTTTAGATTTAAATTCATGGTGTACATATAGAGTCCCACTTCACTAACTAGAACATACATTAACCAAACAAGTAATTTTAATAAATACCTTTAGGAAACTTGCTAGGATGATATCTTTACACTCGAAATGGCTCCTAACTCTAGTTCTATTTTGGTTGATAAAAGAAGGGAATAAAATGTGTTTTGAATGCATTAAAAATATTCATAAATAATGTTGATGTGGAATTCTGATTCTAGGTTGTAATGTAAGATGTTAATCCAAATTCTTGCTTTTAATTTACAATGTAAGATGTTAATCTAAATTCCTACTTAATAATTAAGATTTTCCAAAAAAAATAAAATTTTAGAATAAGAAAAAGAAAAGAAATAAATTATATAATATTATAATAAACTTAACTGTGTTATAAACAAGGTCAGCATATCTTACCCCTCTGGAATTTGAACTTCGTGACTCTTCTTTCAAGAACAAAAGTTCTCTGCGACTAGTCCACCTCACACTATGATTAGAAATGACGACTAGATTTAGAATTGGAATTGTTTAATTTGAAGTTGGAATGGTTGAATTTAAAGTTTGAATTGTTAAATTTAGAGTTGGAATTGTTACTCTAACATATTGAATGATGTTAACGAGATACCTCGTGACTACCACTGACGTTTAAAGAGACTCTTGATATTAGGCCGGAAATACATAATGTTGAATGTGTTTTCATTCAACACAAGCCAATTCCAACAAGCCTTCAAGATATCTGTAATTATTGGGCCTCAGGTCGAGTCCCATTTCCTCTCTATTTCATTGAGTAAATCATTGGAGAAGCCCGTCATAGATATTGAGCAATGGAAAACCATGGAGACCACGTTTGATCTGCTCAATAACATGGGATTGAAATTTTTTTAAGCCAACTTCTTCCCAAAATAGTATCAAGAGTTGGGTCTTTGAGCAGTCCTCCGCCAACAGGCCACATGTAAATCAATAATGGACTCTGTATAATAGGATTACCAGCAAGGCGTTCTCTAGTTAGAGACCTCAAAGATTTTCAGTCTTCAATTCCAAGACTTGATCTGGAGAAGAGTATTCCAAAGCTTGTAGAACTTTAATAGCTGGGAATAGGTATTTCAGAGCTTTTAGAGCGAGGGATGGTTTGGCCTATTTCCCCAATACTTACAGATCTGCACTTTTTAAAATTGCGAATCACAGTTTTCGCCCACTGGTTTAATTTCCACTATAACAATCCACGCTCTACTGAGCCCTTTTCAGTGAACGAAAAAAGGGTTGTAAACTTGCTTTTTCATTTCAAGATTCAATTGAAGAGCTGACATATATTCCAAATACTTTGCAGTGTAAGTTGAATATTCTTATACTATTGAGTGTATATTTGCTATGTATTGTTTATATTGCCGGGATGTTGCAGAGCTTTGTTTGTCAATAAACAAACAGTTTTGAAAGTAAGTTGCAATTTCTCTCAGTTTGCATGTGGAAAAAATTAGGGATTGTTTTGCATTGAACTTTAAACTCGATTGGCGTAAATAACTGCAGTTTTTACAGTTTTTTAAAAGTGACATAAGTTTCTAAACTTCACAAATGCAGAGAAAAGTAGTACAAAAATGAAGATACATGGTGACAGTCACAAAATAACCCACATTAAAACTACATCTAGATTTTTCTAGTTTGCAAGGAGTTTCATATAAGTTGTAGAATTCCTTTCGAAGGTCTCTATAAATAGTGGCATATTGTAACCCTTTTTTTAATGCAAGTTGAATAAAAAGTCTTTATTCTATAGCGATTCGCAGAAGCTTTTGTCTGCTCCGCTTTTCTGCCTTCAGAGTAGAGGCATATTGTAAGCCTTTTTTAATGCAAGTTGAATAAAAAGTCTTTATTCTATAGCGATTCGCAGAAGTTTTTGTCTGCTCCACTTTTCTGCCTTCAAAGACAAATCATAGCATGCCATGAGCTCCGAACAAAACATTTCACAACACGAAACAGATAAAGTTTCCCTGCTCGGAAGAAGAAGTCTCCTGAAACCAATAATAGATTCAATTCTTTATTTGATCCCATAAAGACTCCAACTATCAACACCATTCACAAATTCAATCCTTCAAATTCATTACTACATTAAGAAAATACATTGCAAGATACGAAAGTGAATGTTGGGTATAAAATTATCTCCAACACTTACAGTAAAATTTCATAGGTAGAATGCTTCAAACATACACCCTAAGCCAAATGTATGAAATCTTGTGTGATTGGAAGTAGAAGGCAATTGGAATCAGATTCAATTGCATTTAACTGTTCCAGTGGAAGATGCACGTATACTATCCAACTACCATCTCCTGCAGGGCTCTGAGTTGGCATGACATAGCCCGCTTCACCTTCCCAGGGGAAATGGTAGCTTCCAAAAGTAGGCTTTCCCCATCCAAAATCAACCTCATACAAAGGAAATCGTAGTCCAGAAGAGACAATAACTGCAGGTCCAGATGGCTGCATGTCATCTGCTCTACAGTAAATCTTGGCTAAAACAGGCGTTGGCTTTGCAGTCTCCACCAGGTCAATTAAGCTTTGAAAATGCTCTTCATTTGCTGCACTCTGTACGGCATCATGAACTAACCCTGCAGTCCAACAAAGTGATTTACTTTTTATACAAAGACCATTAGACTCAGCAAAGGGCAAGCTTAGAACATTGCCAAAGTAATTAGAAGAAATCCCGATATCCCTTAAGCTTGGGCGGCCATCTACAACTATTCCTATTTTACAATTCATAGTGTCTTTCACCTTGTGGGTGCTTATCAGTAGCTTCCATAAGTAAGCACTGAATACCTCTAATTTGGTGTACTTGTTACCATCTTTGTTTGCATTAAATTGGAGATCCATGATGTTCTTCACATCTAGATAGTAAATTCTACTTGCTAAAGAAGGCGGGTGAAGAATTTCTTGGCTGGAGGCTTGTGAAGCATGCCTGGCATACATATTGTCAATTTCAGGACAGTAAGTAGGGGAATCTCGAGTGCATAATATGGAGCGTGTCATGTATGGATTCTCCGGTACAGTTGAGACATTTCTAGAATGATTTGCCCAACTTGTGAAAAACATGTTTGCAGAGTATGCATCTGCAATTCTGTGGTTAAATGTGCAGCCAACAACAATGCCTCCACAGCTAAACTCTGTCACCTGGAGATACCAACTTTCGTTTAAGTTTGTAACACAGAAAACAAAAGAAGTGGCAAGAAGTATGTGCTCTATTAAACCTTTACCTGAACAGCAAAGACAGGAACTCCATCTTCTTGAAAAGGCTTTGAAAGTAAAGGAACAAGCTTCCCTCGAACAGACTCGTCAGGGTTGTATAAATTCAAGTGAGAAAGAGGAGCTGCAGCATAAGCTTGGGTCAAGAGAACTCCCTTGTTATTGCAATCAACTTCTGCTAGGCCAATACTGTCTGTAACCAATCTTCCTGCAAATACGAAAAAGGACACCAGAACCTTCGAAAGGGAAGTCTTCAGAGGAGATATTGCTGAAGCAAAAGTCCTAGGAAATGGGTTTTTATAACAGAAGAACACGTGGACAGAAACTGGAGGAATTGAGAGATCTAGATTTGACAGAGGAAGGATGTGCTGCTGCATTGGAAGAGCGGGCACTACAACTTCTGTGCTAACAATCCTCAGTTCATAATCTTTCGAAACGGGAGAGTTAACAGAAGCCATTTCAGCACCATCTCTACAAGCTTTTTGACCAATGCAAACTTCAACCTTGCTTGTTGTTGTATAGCATTAGAAGTGCCGATTTCCTTGGTTTAATACTAGTTAAGCTCGGTCCGAGTGATGGAGTAAACAATGTTTCTTCTTAATTTTCAGTCGCCTGTTCCCCACGACGTAAGAATTGCGCTTGTCCTATCGTGATTGCAAGTTGTGTACTAGTCTGTTCCCCAGGACGGTAATTTGTCTTATCAAATATAATCTAAACGTGGATTGTGGAAATCTGATATTATTAATGGATATTCTTTATGGGAGGAAGCTATGTTTCAAATCTAAGCAGTTTGAGGTGCTAAGGATCAAGCTTATGAAGATGCTAAAAATAAACACAATCGAATCCAGAAACGCAATTATAATTAAATATGGATTGTGGAAATCTGATATTATTAATCAATACCCTTCATGGGAGGGAGCTATGTTTCAAATCCAAGCAGTTTGAGGTGCTAAGGATCAAGCTTATGAAGATGCTAAAAACAAACACAATTGAATCCAGAAACACAACTATAATTAAATATGGATTGTGGAAATCTGATATTATTAATCGATACCCTTCATGGGAGGGAGCTATGTTTCAAATCTAAGCAGTTTGCAGTGCTAAGGATCAAGCTTATGAAGATGCTAAAAAAAAACACAATCGAATCCAGAAATACAATTATAATTAAATATGGATTGTGGAAATCTGATATTAATAACCTAAACGTGTTAAAGCAAGCATTGGGAAAGACTAATGTTAGAAGCCTGGAGTATTTCTCAGGTGGAGTAATGTATGTAACTTTTGAGTTGCAACTGTTTTTTTAACTTTATTGTGTGGCATTGTGCTTTTTATTAAATATATTTAGTTAAGCTATAACTTTTATAATAAGTTTATATATTATATTGTATAATTATTTTTTAGTATTTATTTTTTATATTATGCATAATTTTATATTATATTAAAAATATTTTCAATTATGTCAATTATTTATTTTATATAATTTTACAAGATATAGAAATCTTATAATTAAAAAAAGTTATTCCACTTTTTAAATATATTGTATATAATTTTATATTATATCAATTTTTTTAATTTTTTTATAGATGATTGAAACGTCTACACCAATTGATTTTGTGCATTCATTTTTTATTTTAATTTCTTGTCCTTTCTTTTAATGCTGAACAACATTGAAACAGATCTTTTCTTTTGAAAAAATAACTTTGAAACGAATCTTTTCTTTTGCTTTTTCACTATTTTTCATCATGGTCGATTTTTTTACCATTTTTTCTCTGGACGATAAGTTTCTTCTTTTCAAATTTCCCCTTCTTGGGAGTAAAATAATTGTGAAATATGATTTAAAAAAAAAATTAATATTTATTATTTTATTTTTATAGTTTATGTGGTATTATTAGTTTTTTTTTTTGCAAAATTAATATACTGCAAATACATTGCATTTGTTTAATATCAATATATTATATATTGTAATAAATTCTATACAATTTATATAAATTTTTATTTATTCAATATATTTAATATTAAAATTAATAGTAAATATAAGGGAAGATAGAAAAGGAGGTATATGAAGAATGAGGAAGAAAGAGAAGAGATATATAAGGAATAATGCATTTATGATTGAATTTAAAATCTTGAAATTGGATATATATTATAGTGAATAAATATTAAAAATATACAATTATATAAAGTTATTTTATATTAACAATATACTTAAAATCTTAAAGAGGACAAAATTGTAGCGTATAATAATAAATGATTATAATTTTTACAATAAATTTAATTTTTAATAATTAATATACTTATTTATCTTCATCTACATTTTTATATCTTTAGTCTCTATTGCATCATTGGTTATCTTCAGTGTTTTATTTCAATTGGGTTCTAGACCCCTAAAATAGGATGCATAGTTGACGGTTTCTATGATGGTTAGTATCATGGTTACTTTTATTATTAGATATTTAACTAAATTTATTAAATCATATACAATATATAATGGTTATGGTTTACATGATGGTTCGTATCAAGGTTAGAGTTAGAGTTTTGATTATGATTAAAGTTTAAGGTTAGGGGGTGATTATGTTTTTAAAGATTAAGGTTTAATATTTGGGATAGGGTTAGAGTTGGAGTTGGAGTTGAGGTTGGGATTAGGGTTGTGAATAGGGTTTAGGGTTGTAGTTATGGTTAGAGTAAGGGATTACATCATGCTCTCTCTCTCTCTCTCTCTCTCTCTCTCTCTCTCTCTCTCTCTCTCTCTCTCTCTCTCTCTCTCTCTCTCTCTCTCTCTCTCTCTCTCTCTCTCTCTCTCTCTCTCTCTCTCTCTCTCTCTCTCTTAAAACCCCTATAATAACATGAACCCTTTACATAAGGTCCCTACTAATCTTCACTAGGTTGTCCATTTTTATCTGAATACATATGATTCAACCCTTGTTCCTCTTACAACCAAGGAAATTCTAGGGGATTTCAAATTTTTTGAGTTAGGCACTTAGGTCATCTAGCTCAATAACCAACAAGTGCTAGCTCTAGGATTCATTAGTGCATCACTATGCACAATATGTTCCTCTTCTTCCTCATCACCATAATCATTTAGAATGTTAAGGCCTTCAAGAGATTCATTGAAGAAGATCTCAATTTGAGGAGGATGAGAAAAGAGAGTGAATTTTTTTTAATTAAAAGTAGTGAAGGGCCCCAACCAATTATATTTATGATCAAACCATATAAACTTGATCATGAATAGAACTAGTTTTTGAAACAAAAAAATAGATCACCCAACCTAAAAACAATAGAGCTAGAGGTAACTGAAAAGTAACCAAGTGAAGAAGAGTTAGTTTCAAAAATTAAATGGAAAAAAAAATCAAGAACACCTAATGAAGATCAGAGCTTTGGACCAAGAAGTGTGTCCAATAGAACAATCTATGACATTTTGGTTGAAATGGAATACCTTTTTCTTTTTATGAATGTCTATCAAGGGAGGAGAATCCAACACTTGGGGACCAAGGAACACAACACTACTAGATCTATCAAAAGTAGTAGACAAGTTAAACAAGGGAGTTGCTAACCCTAAAAGAAGAAACCTACACTTTGTAGAGAGAAAGTCTACAATCATTGATGGGATTAGACTATGCTTAAGAGAGTAGAAAAGAGAGACAGAGGTTCTAATTAGTACAAATAATTGAAATGGGAACATCAAACGAAGGGGCCTCCATAGCTAGAGTAACATCCTATAAGTAAATAGGGGTCACTAAAGAAGCAACTAGAGAAAAGCTAGATAGAAAACATTAAAGTAGGAACATCGGTTAGGGAAGGGGGAACAAATTTTGCATGAGAAGAAAAAGTAGAGTCTGACTCCACTAGGAAGACTTTAAGATGGCACCATTTGAAATATTTCCACCAAGTAGGAGATGAGTGTATTCTAGGTCCATGCAGGCAGGAGGAGTCCAAGTGTCCAACTACAAATAAACATCTACATCTGAATGAGATTCCTTTAAAATTTAGATAGATCTCGAATGTGGCTCACTAGCCCATAAGGATATATTGGTACGTAGTAGTTGGAAAGGTATAAATCTACTAGAATCCTTGGAAAGGAGTTTGGGACAAGAGATTGGTATTAAGGTTAATCATGATGACGCAACCCAATTTGTCACCAATATACTCACCTGTAGCATTACACCAGAAATGAAGAGTGAGTCTGGAGATCCTAAACTAAGTGAAAGAAAACTCAATAGGATCCACCTAAATATTAAAGTATGATGTCTAAGGATGAAGGAATAGAGCATGAGAATCCCTTCTCTAGACTCCCAAAGACAAATAAGGGGTCTTTACCATATGAAAAGTAAAAGAAAATCATAAATAACCCATGAGCACAAGGACATATTTTCACCTAACCTAAGACCAATGGGTTCTAGTAATTAGAGATCTAAAAGTACAGTGATAGTAGAGATGACAAAAAACTATAAGAACTACCAATAATAGACAACTTCTTGAAATAAGAGATCTAGTCCAACACCTTTCTCAGTGCAACCTTTAGAATAAAGGTTGAATAGGGAAGATTCCTTTTTGAGCATATATGGTGCAGGTCAACAAATGTTTTTTTAAATGGGTACATGAAGAAAACATTATTTTATGGAACCAACTTGGCAAGTTTTCTACAAGGGAAGCGACTTTGGGTTGGAAATATTAACATTGAGAGTGCATTCAAGAGAGTCCAAGGCTAGGGGAACATTACTAAAAGGGTCAATGCTCCCAATCTCCAAGGGTGAGAGATGTAAAATTAAATTTGGGGTGTGAGCGAGAAAGCAAGAGTTTGTCATGGCAAGATCTGTATTAAAAGAAAAGAGTGAATCTCAAAATATATGTAACTCTAGTATAAATAAAAATTAATAATATTTGATACATGCAATTGGGAATAGTGTGAAAGTTAAAAATAAATAAGTTGTACAATCATAATATATACATTATTTTGTTTAGGTCGAGGACTATCATGTATGAATCTCATCTTTTTAAAATTGGTATTTGTGTTTTTGTTGTTCAAGATAGGAGAAATGACTAAATTGGAAACTGAGATTGCTTGTCTAATTTTTATTTTTTTAGCTAGCCAATTAAAATTGTATTCAAATATTAAATGATATTTTTTTCAAGGAAATTATATACAAATTAGTTTTATGAATCAAACCATTTTTTACAAATTTTGATTATTTATCTAAAAGATTCATTTCCATGTAATATAATCTCCTTCAAATTTCAATTGTATTTTACTATAAAAATATTAAAATTTTACTAAAGGACTATTCATTTAGATCTTGCTACAACCCATTTCTCTACAAATATTATACCATGCATCTAGCTTTTTAAAAAAATAAAAATTTAAATAATAATTAATATTATTTAGGTGATGGTTCTTTTCTGTTAACACTTGTAATTTATTGACCCACAAAATAATTGCTTTTATTTAAATAGTATTAATAAAAAATTACATTCTATGAATTGTTATTTTATAAAGATATAATAAACTTTACATAAATGATATTGACTAAAATAAATTCTTGCCAACAAAAAATTTCTCTTTAAATAAATTTAAAAGAAAAAAAAAACACAACTAATAACCAACCTCCACTTCAATATTGGTTCTTATATAGTTAATATTTTTTATCAATTCAAAAAGAAAAACTTTATTTATTTGTTTCTAAGTTTAACAACCCAAAAAATCTAAATTTAATCATTTTTTTCTCAATTTATTTTTGGTGACTTGAGATATATACTATTAATAAACACACACATATAATTTCATATAAGCTCATAGGACTAATTTTCCCTTATTGTGCCTCCCTTTTAGGTCTATTGCATATTCTATTATGAAAAAAAAAAAAAAGATGTATTTTATCGTTAGACAAGAATGACATAAAAGATATAATGTACACAAATGATGATTTGGTATTTAGATGATTGTTGTTCAGAGATGAGGAATTGAGAATTTTTAGGAGGTCAATCATCAAAGAATTACACAAACTCAAGCATCATTAATCATTGAATTTTGTAATGAAACAATAGTTTTTGTTTTTTATATGTTTTGTCAAAATTGAAATTATTCTAGAACTCAAACTATCTGGACGATATTGATAAGGTGAAGTATCAATACTTCTCATTAATTAGCTAATCCTTATACTTCTTTGCATCTAACACAATACATTTTTAACAAAGAGATGAAGTTATATAAATAAAATAAAATATACATCAATAGATTCAATTCTACAAGAACCTTAGATTTAATTATGGAAAGAACTCTTAATTAAAGACATTCTAGTACCAATGTTCTTTGAGTCTCATTTAGAAAACCAATCATCCACCACATTCCAGTTCATTGAAAGGAGGACAAATGAAATTGAATCGAGTTCAAGAAAAAACCATGTGATCTACTTAACTAGAGAACCCAATTGTTAAGAAATCGTAATAGAGATACATTAATCAAAAGAAGAAATTCACTGCATTCTTCATGATTAAAGATTTGGGTGTGCATGAACCAGGGTTATATTGATAAAATGAAGGGGCTTACCCATGATAAGAAAAGAAGAAATATAAGCTCAGCTCACAGATGCTTGTCAAGAATCTTTAAAGAAAGAGGACGCGGTAGCAGAGGTACCAAGCATGCAACATTTAGTGCTTAGCAAAAGAGGTAGAAATCGAGCGAGGACTAAGCATAAAGGATTACAAACTGAATACTTGGATAATTCTAACGCTTATTCATTCTCCATTCGAGCTTGCTTGTCCTCGCCTTCTTTGCACCCATCGAATTTAACGCTTCACAATGTCTTCCGTATAGCATAATCAATCTGTAATGGTGGTTTAACGGGTGGTTGTTAGATGTCTCCAGAACAGTTCTCCTCCTATTCTTCTCTATTGCACTTTGGTGTCTCAGGTTCTGGCAGCGATACTCCCATCTTTTTATGTGATACCTTCCTCTATAAATGCATTTTTTTCAATGGATGTATTTATCAATTCCATTTATACCCTAAGATTGATGCATGTACTGTAATCTGCAATTTGTAATCAAAGAAAAATAAGGTTTTATGTAATTCAACATGATTACCTTCCACCAAAAGTAGTGCACCCCATAATACCAATCTCCCTTCTTTATTGCCTAAAATATAGCGTCCATTAGATCTTGAAACACACAACCTATTGTAACCAAATGCTTCAAGAATATTCCCTTTCCAAATTTAAGTTTGGAATGTCATATTATAAATAAATCGTAATTGAAGTTAATTAATTAATAATATTTAAATGTTAAATATTACATTTATATTAAATATTACATTTACAAAACAGTAATATTTATTTCAATAAAAAAGGAGAAATTAGGATTATAATATTCTAGATTTTCATTCTTTCTTCCTTTTCTAGAATGCAAATAATTGCTTTTGAGATGGAGCTCATAGATTCTGAAATGGACCATTTGAAAAGAATAACCACATCTTTACAGTCAAGGAAATTAAAAATATCATCTTTTAATTCATCCATGAAAGGAAAAGTGCCCTCATCATTGGAAATCTACCACCCTCCTTCCTAAAGTAGATTAGCTCCACACGAATCCTTTCTAGAGAACAAATGAAATGGGAGAGGATTTTTAGGATTATAAGAATGCAAAAAAGTTATAGGATTAGACCTTATCTCCCTCTAAGCTTGGAATAACTTCCCATGATTACACCAAATAAAATCATCATTCAAATATCTTGGCCTCCTAATCCATTCTTTGAGATTGATCAACTTTGAACTTGATGATTGAAGAGGATGGGAGAGACGAGTGTGGGAGGTGGTGGTGAAAATTTAAATTTTGTGAAGGTAGGAATCCTTAGCAAGTCAACTATTGGTGCTATGGGGGTGGAGGGTAGGGTCCTGGACAGTACTAGGGAATATGAACATCCCTTAGTTTCCATTCTATTGGGGACTTATTCTTCCAAGACAAAGCCTTTGGGTGGCAAGAAGGTGGGTCCTACTTCGGTTGGTGGGGCTCCTCAATAGGAGAATTAGAAATGGAATGAGCTTTTTAGTTCCAGTCTTAAAGGTAAGTCAATCTCTTTAGTTGTTCATTTGGTGGACCCCTCTTCGAGAAGGTGCTCGGTTTTGATCCTGGATGATTTGGTGGATAAGGGTATTGCTTATGGAGTGTTCTCTAATAGGTAAATTTGTTGGTATAAGACCCAATATCGACTATATTAGATCCTAGGTAGCTAGGAAATGAAAGAATACAGGTCACATAGATATTTTGGCTACGGCCAATGGTTTCAAGTTGCCTTCACCTTCACTTGTGAAAAGGATTTGGTTCCTATATTGGTTTGAGGCCCTTGAATGTTGGGTAAGGCTTCCCTTTCTCTTAAGTAGTAGGAGCTAGGGTTGTGTCCTCTAGACTAGGTTTGCGATGCATCTCATGCCCCGGTTAGGCTCCCTAGTTTGCAATTAGAGTTCTAGGACGAGGATTATTTTAGAGGGATTGCGGCTTTCTGTGGGGAGCTTATTTTGGTAGATCCTATTATTTTTGCATGTAAACAACATGTTTATGTGTAGATTTGTGTCAATATTAAGAAATCTACTTCTTGATCATTGTTTTTACATGGTGTGATAGTAGGAAAATATAATGAAAATCCCTCACTTGAAATAGTGACAAAGTTACCCCCAATGTTCTCAATGGTTGTGCTACAACCATGTGTAGACTCATCTAAAGATAATGTGAATGCTCAAGGAGGCCTTTGCTAGTTTTGAAACTTTAGAAACCAGAAATGATGATTTTATAACTCTTTTTTTACTGATTTCAAATCTAACAAACATGTAATTTACCAATATAAATCAAATTGATTTTATGATAAACACTAATTCTAACTTTAATTTTCAAAGATACTTCAAAAGATGATGGTAACAAGAATGCAAGAAAATAACTGAAATAAAATCTAATGGACATAGACCATAGAAAATGTCACTCACATATCGAATATTGGATTAGATGGAAAAAAACACATAAATATGAATTAGAATACTCACAAATCATACCCAATAGATACAATCATTCAAAGGAATTTAAGAAGGTTAACGATATCTCAAAATCCATCAAATTGTGAAGCCATACTATGGATGCACACATCTAAGACAAATTTACCCTCAAGAATATACGATTGTCTTCTCCAATAATTTACCACCACGAGTAAAATAAATCACAACAAACACTGACAACCAATTCGCAAGAAAAATCACAAAAGACGCTATACTTGGCTCTTGAATGTGAAAAATAAATTTCTCAATTTCTCAAATTCACATATATATATATAGTAGAAAAAAACACTATGAATGCAACTCGAGATGTATATTATCTTCTATTGCAAAAATTCCAACCCTTATTAAAATACCTAGTTGAGTTTTTTTATAATTTTTGAAGATGCAAAATAATTAAACCTGTAACTAGGGTTTCTGGGTGCTCAAAATGGGTGTAAAAATTTCAAAACTAATTTTTTTCTCAAGGAAACTACTCCCAATCTATTCCATAACATTATAACTTCTATTTACATTGATTACATCATCCAAATCATGCAGATTTGAAACCAAAACATGTCCCGCAAATTCAGAATCAAGTGAAGTTAGAGTGGTTCTTCACCAAAAATGCATCTAGTTGACTCCACACTTGATGGATGTATGAAAACAAATATATAAGATTCTTTTTGTGTATGAAACTAATTGGAAACCTTTTTAATGCAAAAAATTAACCTTACCTACAATCTAGACATCCAAAATTTTGTTTTTCAAGTAAAACAAGATTTTCTAGAATTTTGGGTTTTACTTATTTCAAATATTTGTGCCATGAGATGAGATTGATCATGAAAAAATGAAAATGACTGAATGAATAGATGGAAAATGAACATTCCACATTGGGGTATAATATTCAAAAGTGCCTAACAAAATTTCTCAATCAAAACATTCACTTCTTCAAAATCTAGGAGTTTCAAAAACTCCAAGTGGGTTTATTGGTTCTTACGGAAGGATTTCAATCTTGTCCCAAGCTTCTAAGTTTATTCAATATCCACCATGACCTCCCTCATGTCCTATTTTTCATTGAATATTTAATCAACATTTTCCTTGGATTTAATGCTAACCAAAATACCACAAAATTGTTGAATGATATTCTTGAAAAAATGTAATTTCTCCTTCTCTTCATCTTGATACAACTCACAATCAATATCGTCAAATAAATTCTTACCTTGCTTGACTCTTGGCATTGCCTCTTATCTTTTCTTCTCAATTAACTCTCAACTCTTGTTGTATGTTTGACTTCAAGATTGATGGCATTAATCCACATGTCCAGCTTATCAAGCTCTTCATCCTCAAACACTTTTTCCAAAATACTTGGATCTTTCTTCCTTATGTTCTACAAATACTTCTAGATATCCCACCATATTCCAACATTATTTTCTATGCTCCCATCTCCTTATATATCTATAGACAATAATTTAGTGAGCTCTATGACAATAATATTGAAATGCATAACGACCAAAGCTCTATATAATAGAGTGGCATGAGTTACTCTGATTGGGATACTTTATCGCCATATGTTATAACGATACCTTCATTGGTGATCTATGTAGTGCATAATCCTCTTTCCCAATGTTATACAACACTTTGATGAATCATATCAGCAACACATACCGATAGGTCCATCAGGTATCAATAAAACATAAATTACTTTGCACCAATGGTTCCTTTCATACCGATGACTTTATCAGCATGAATTATGTTGATATATTTCATCCCTTTTGTACTTATTTTATCAGGAAATTTTATTTTGATAGTGTTCTTTATAATGTTGCCTTCATTACTTATTTTCCAAAGTTATCCCGATAACACTGGTTTATATTTCACTTGCTTGAGAAGATAAGGACAATGGACCAAATGGATCACTGACTACCAGAGCTTCTTGATAAAACCTTGTGCCTACCTTTGGACAATTCCTAATGTTGCTTGCTAGACCTACATTTGATAATCCTCTTTATCCTACTTACAAACACCAATAGTAACTATTCATACAAAACAAAAAACTCATACAAATTTCTATTAGAAAGATAAAATATTTTATCAAAAAATGAAGTGTCAACAACACCAATGGATTGGAAACCTCCCACAAGAATCCTTGAGATTTCTATTTTTTTTAATTTACAAAGAGGCTGTAAATATCACCTTTTGATTTTTTTTCCCTTTTTTATGTCCTCGTATGATAACTTATCTGCATAATATTTTTTTTTTTTTTCTAATTTGTTTAACCGTATATTCAGTTGCCCACTATTTGAGCCTATTTGGATAAAGATTGATTCTAATTATTTTGCAAGTGTTTCCCTTTCGGGATTTGTATTAATAGATTATTTTAATCTCCCAATCAAAGATTCTAATTCAATTTTTCTAGTTTCTATTTGGTTCATCAAAGTATCTTTCATTCTAGGTGGAGGTCTCTCAATTGATGGAGGAGGTTGGGGTTCATTTTCTTCATTAATTTATTCATTCATTTCTTCATGAGGAGAAGGTGGGGGCTTTGGTTGAGGGTTTGCTTGACAAGGATTATTCCTTCCTAGAAATTAAAATAAAATTTATTTGAAAACCCCAATTAAACTTAAATTTTAATAAAAGAAACTTTGAAAACAAAATCTAATTACAAACACAAAGTAAGCTTAGATTTCAATACAAAAAATAGGCATAGGCTAAAAAACTACTTACTTCTTCCTCTAGTGTGACCTCTTTAATGTGGTGAAGTCATTTTTTTATACAATTTGATGAAGCCAAGAAGGAAAATCATCTCCAACAATGGTGTACATGTTTCTTCAACTGCGAAAACAATGTTGTGTTGTAGGCATAAAAGGGAAAAATGGCGTTTTGCTACTACTTTTAGCATTTTATAAAAAACTTTGGATAGGGTGAACACCCTAAGTATTTTAGGGGACCAAAAAAAAGTTTGGCACCTTTTTGATCCCCCATCTTTATGCATATACCCTTTTATGTAACTTATCTAGAATCCCCTACTAAAAATATTCATGCTAAAATCCCACAGCTAGAGGAATCCCAAGATAAATCAATTGAAGAGAGCCAATTTGAAATCTAAGTATATGACAAATCATTCTCAAAATAAGAAGATGAGTATTAAAAAGGAAGACAAATGATTTAGCTTCATTAATTCTATATCCTCAAGTAACCAAATAAATGTCAAAATCTCTCTTGAAATCATTACCTTTCTAATTCTCTCCATGGACATCAAGGAAGTATCATCCACAAATTAAAGAGGAGAATAAGAAGGAAAATAATTACTCCAGCTTTAACCGTGATTCAAAACTTGACTAACACAAGATTTGATAAATTGACCTAGCCTTTAGCTAAGATAATAAATAGATAGGGGGAAGAGGATCCCCTTGCCAATGACCTTAAGAACACTAAACAACTCTAATGGTTCTTCATTGATAAGAACTAGAAAAGAGGCATAGGTAACATAACTTAGGATCCAATTAAACCACTCAACCCCAAAACCAAAAGCCAAGAGAATTATCTATAAGAATGACTACTTGAATCTATAATAAGCTATTTGCATATGAAGTTTGATGAACATATCCTTCTCCTTATAGGTATCCTAATGCAATAGCATCTTAGGTTCATAGCAATCATGTATCTTGATGTAGTAGTTTGTTATATATGCTCGGTAACTGCTTTGGAGTTATTAGTGGAGTGTTCGTGTTTGCTCACCGGTGAGCTCAGTTACCACTCAGTGGTGTGCTATCTCTACTAATTGGTTCCTTTCACCAAATGGTTTTTCTATATTTTGTTCTACTCAGTGGTGTTATTCACCGAGTGGGTTCGATGTGTTCTCTACTGCTCGTTGGTCTAGTTCACAGACGATCTGTTTAGTTTTGGATCTTCTTTCTAGGCCAACCCATGTATTTACTTTTCGTCATGATTTAATAAAGGGACTTCTCATTGGGAGGTCTGTGGTCCTAAATCTAGGTCATTTCTTTGTCCAAAACTGGATCTTAAAGATTCTATTGGGCCGACATATTCGTTAGCCTCATGTATACATGTAATGATTTGTTCTAGAGGCTAGAAGGGGGAGCAGGGAAGAGAAGGAAAAGGAAGCTGGAGATCAAAGATCTCGCATGATATAGGATGATTTTTCTATTTTTTAATTGATTTCTATTTGTATTGGCGGCAACCGGGAATACCTCACAGCCTGACATGTATCAATTTTGAATTAATTAATATATTATATGTGTTCCTTCTCACCTTTTCTGTGTTATTACTTTTGTTTTGTGATTCTACAAGGTGTTCTGGTAATTGGGTGAGCCTTTGACCCCAATTATTAACCCTCCTTGCATTAGGTGATATCAGAGCTAAGTTTGATCTACAGGTTCCTTCTTGTAAACGCTACTTGATTATTTATTGTGGGGTATGAGATTGCGATTTGACCTACAATTATAAAGGGTTTCAAGATGGTTCGAGGGAGGAGAGATGAAAATCTAGGTTTAGTTGATATGCTAAGACAAATTTTGTTAGATTCAAAGCTGTTGAGATAGCCCAATGTCGTGGAAGAAATCTTGATAATGTCAGTGATGATGAAGTTGAATAAGCGCAAGAAGTAGCCAAACCTGCACCTATAATGGATCAGGGAGAAGAAAGATTATTGAAGAATTGACAAGTTTGAAGGCCACACCATAGTTCAACCCTCCTTAGCGTAGTGGAAAGATGAATTCAAATGAATTGATGGACTAGATCACTGGGGTGGAGAAATATTTTGAATATGAGAACATGTCTGATGAGAAGAAGGTGAAAAATACAAGCACAAAATTGAAAGGTCATGCATCATTGTAGGGGGAGCATCTATGATTAGATAGGAAGAATAAAGGTAAAATGACGAAGTGCAAGGATGAGAGAATCCCCAAAGGAGATGTCCAAGCCCCCAGCTACACAACTACACAATGGAATCACAATAGAAAAGCAAGATCTAATAACAATTTGAACTCTTTATTTATAAAATAATTGATTACATGTAATGTGTCAGGTTGCAAGGCCTTCTCAATTACAACCAATTAAAAATAAAGTAATATTTGTGCAAGATCCCTCAAGATCCAATTCAACCCCTAACCCTATCTAGCTAGATCTAAAACAATGCATCAATCTGGTAGAAGCATCCCCCAAGATCTAAACTTGTTCTCACAAGCCATGAAGTGATCTTCTTGTTCCAAGGTCACAACTACTAGCTTTGCTCACAAATTTGCTACTTTAGATTCCTAACTTGACTCTCTACTCTTCCTCTCCCTCTTCTCTTCTACCCCAAACCTCCTTATATACTACTTCAGCCACAGGTTGGCTGGAGGAAATAAATAAATCTTAAACCCAATTGGCTACTAAAGATAAAAAAATATGCCTCAAGTCAGCTCAAAAATAATATTAAATGTAGATAGGATAAAAATCAAAGACCCAAATAGGTCCACACACATCCCCACAATCGATCCACATCATAATCACATGCTACACACATTAAATGTATGAATTTGGTTGATCAAATCCACAAGAACTCCTTTTAGCAAGCCAAACTTTCGAGTGTCAACAAAACTATCGAGAAAGAACGTCGACTGAGATCCAAAAGCATCATCGAGCATAGGTTATGTCGAGCACCAGAAGATTTACCAAGATCCTTCAATGATTGAGTCCCTTCAGCGACTGAGTCCCTTTAGCGACTTAACCCCTCGGTCAACACTACAACTAAGCAACACTTCTCCAACAAAGTTCTCCAACTCTAAGGTCAAAAAAGTCCAGTGTGTAGGGTTGCTAACTACCCCAGGATGCTCCTGGATTAGACACCCCAGGTGTGAAAATATTTTCTTAAAGCCAAGAAGAACATCTTATGGGATTCAACACATAAACCCCAAGCTGGTTCTTCACATACATGTCCTCCAAGTCTTCAACTTGCACACTCTTGCCTTTGTTCCACCTCTGCAAATCCTTTCCATCAACACACAACTATTGGCTTTGCTTCTTCACATCCTTGGTGCACCAAAAGTTTGTTTCACATGCTGATCTCCAACCCTTTTAGGATCCTTCAACTCAACTCAGCTCCCAAATCTCAGGTTCCTCCTACCGAGTCCTTCATTCTACAAAGGGATTAGTGAAAACTTCCTACCACCCTTCTCAACAGTAAACATATTCTTGACACGATCATGCATAGCCCTGCAATCATACTACCAAGGTCTATCAAGAAATATGTGATAGCTACTCATGTCCACAATATCACACAACACTTGATCCTTATACTAGTCAATCTCAAATTCAACAAGATATTGCTCCCTCACTTCTAAACCATGTACATCTTGCAACCAACCAATCCTATAAGGACATAGATGTCTCACTCTTTTCAAACCAAGTTTCTGAACCATCTCCTCAGCTACAAGGTTATAAGTACTACCACCATCCACAATCACATTGCATATTTTACTCGTAGACTTACAAGGAGTCCTAAAAAAATTAATCTTTTGACAAGGTTTCAGTACTCTCTTACCGAACAATACTCACCAAGCCATCAAATTCTCCCCTCCCTATTCGGGCTCATTCACCAAGTCTTCAGCCTCATTCACCATAGTATCTATTTGATCACCAATCTTTTGGAAATAATCATAAGCTCTATGTCCTTCTTCAACACAATGAAAACAAGTACACTTAAAATAAACATTACATGTCTTCTTCCTTGGCTCAACAAGTTTTGGTTCATCTTTAGCAATTAGCTTATCCTTCACTGAGTGATCCTGTTTCTCCTTCCCTCAGGTTCCACCTTGATGTTTTCTCTTCAACTTATCTTCCACCTTCAGAAATTACTAATAAGAATCCTCAACTGAATCAATCTTTAGTATACCAATCTCATCTTGAATATTGAATCTCAAACCATTAATCTACCAAGCTACCTTTTCCTAGGAAAGTTCTCCATGCCCAGACCAAATAGTCAACTTATAGAACGCCTTGGTATAATCCTTCAAAGACAAATCCTTTTGTTTCAGATTTTACAACCTCATAAACAACTCAAGTTCATTGCCATAAAGTATAAATTTAGCCTTTAACTTAGTCACCATCAATCTCCAGCTAGTGATTTTCATTTCACCTTCTTCTTCACTATCTTGTTGCAATTCTTTCCACCAAAGAGTGGTATGTCCTTTCAGCTTAGCCTCTTCCAATCTTACTTTGAGTGGATCACCAATATCCTCTAGCTCAAAGTAGTCTTCCAATTCACCAATCTAATCAATTAGGTCTTCAGGATTCAAATTACCTAAGAAATTAGAAACATCAATCTTATTCTTCAACTTTAGTCGAGTGCCAAATCTATCCAATCGGTCAGCTCTGTCATCCATAGATATTTCCACACTATCAATTCTATCCTCTCCACTAGATCCAAAAAAATTCAAAGTCTTCAACAACTTCCTCATAACCATCCTCAGTGCCCACATTTTGAGGTACACCAGCCATAGCCCTTATGATCTTAGTGATCATGTCATTCTTCATCAATTCTATCTCAGATCTAAAATATTCTT
This sequence comes from Chamaecyparis obtusa, assembly GCA_027943335.1. Taxonomy (NCBI): domain Eukaryota; kingdom Viridiplantae; phylum Streptophyta; class Pinopsida; order Cupressales; family Cupressaceae; genus Chamaecyparis; species Chamaecyparis obtusa. Next base: position 126,614 of record BSBK01013144.1, on the reverse strand, counting down.
TAACCTTCTATGTAATCCTCGACTCTACAACATCTCTCTAGGGTCCAATATTCACGGAGGAATCTTCCAAGGTCTTTGTAAACCCAAGGAAAAAAATCACCACTAGATCAAATAAGTTTAGAGAAACTTTACCCAACCCAAGGTCATGGTGCAAACTACCTCAGCTTTAGTGATCTGTAAACACACTCAGGAACTCTAACTTTGATACCACCTAACATAGTGCAAGGCTGAGACGATCTCGAAAGGAGATGTCCAAGCCCCCAGCTAAACAACCACATGTATGTGGTTGAATGTGGACCTCTAATCCAACTACACACACAACATAGTGATTACTCACACAATCAAATTATGAAAGAGAGTATTGATTACTCAATTCAAAATTCATGGTGAAGTGACCTGTTGCCTACTATGTAGACGAGGCATTTGATTTACTCTCAGAATGAGAGCCCAACAACCATTAGACCAGTACTACAATGGAGGATTTGAAAGCTTATGAAGATAATCAAATTGAAATTAATCTAGAATGAAGTGCAATTAATCTAAGAGCTTGAAAGAAATATGAAGATGCAAGTTTATTCTAAAGAACTTGAAATAAAGATGAGATTAAACTATGAGCAAGTAAGTAAACTAATTACAATGAAGATGCAATATTAAACTAGATGAAATTAATCTAAATATGCAATGAAGGCTTGAAAGCATGAAATTGAGACAAAAAATTGCTATAGTTTAGTTACTCTCAAAATTGCTCTCCTTCGAATGAAGAATGAGGTTCAAGATATAGACAAGCTTGGAAGAGGAACGAAGAGTTTCTTGATTCGAAATGGTGGACTCTTCATTTCCAATTGAGGAGAAAGAGACAAATATTAGAGAATTACTTAATTAAAGAAATGGATTATTGCCACATGGGTGACTCTTTGAATATTTGATTTATTAAATGCAAATATGATAATCCATTCGAATAACCAAGTAATTTATTAATTCCTTTTATGGGTATTTAGCTAAAGGGGGTAGATTTTAATTTAATTTAAAGCACTTAGGACTTTAGAATTAAATTGATTTATCATAAGGGTAATTTAGCTAATAAAATTCGAAGACTTTAGGAATTAATTATAATATTTGATTAATGCAATTTAGGGTTTTTGCAATTGACATCAAATCAAATTAAGTCAGGTAGGAGAGAGAAAATTACATAGTAAACTAGGACTTTGATGATGTAAAATTGACAAAAATGCACCAAAATTGATTGAATTTATTAGGTGACAATTTTGGGGTATTACATTTGCCCCTCTTTGAATTGATGTGCGAGCAGCACGTTGATTCAAAGAATAGTCTAAAGTGACAAATGAAAAGAATTTTCAGAGGTCTAGGTTAGGATGCCAAGATACCGAACAAATCAAAGCATGATTCTCTGAAGTCTAAGTTAGATTGCGAAGACAACGGTTTGAAAAGAGACCTAGAATCAGGGTTAGATTGCCCCAATAAGAAGCTTATCCCTTAGAGACCCAAGTTAGATTGCCCTGATAATGGTCTAAAAGAGATTTTGAGAGCTATCTCCAGAATGAAGCTTGACTCCCAAGAATTAGGGTTAGATTACCCCAATACCTAAAAGATTTTGAAAACCATCTCTAGAACAAAGCTTGATCCTTGAGGATCCGAGTTAGATTGCTCAGATTCCTAAAAGATAGATGACAAGATGACTAGATGCGAGGCACTGAGAACTGATGATTCAAATTAGACTGATTCAAGAATTGATTCGACAAGATTCAAATGATGCAATCATCCTGCCCCCTCGGGAGAGAAATCGAAAGATGACATAAGAGGGATGATTGACAATAAGAGGTTGTAGAGTATAAATAATCAGACTAGATTTGAGAAGCTGCAGAAGCAATTTGAAGTGATCGAGAGGTCCTATTGACCAAGTTTGACCATGGTTGACCAAATTTGACTAGAGTTGACTTTGATGAAAAGAGAAGATCTCAAGAACATGACGCAAAGATGAGGGTCTGGCAAGAAGATGACGCCAGAAGGCTGACTGCACAAGCATCTAATCCCAAAGGGTCCTTAGAATTTAAAACATGATTTCGAGCTATCTAGAGATGTCAGATTTTGATTTTGATCCCAAAAATGGATTCAGAGCAGTCGATTTAGCCAAGAGTGTAATTTTTGCACAAAATGGAGCACTTTTGAAAATTAGGTCAAAAGCTATATAAGGGCCGGAGGGGTCATTTTCAATTCATTATTCACTTTTCTCTTCTTGCTGATTTTGAGCTCTGAGAGATAAATGAAGGGTCTTCCACTGCATATGCATTGATTTGAGCACTTCTGATGACACACCTGACCACTAGAGTATGATGCACTTGTAAGTAGTCGATAAACCTCCTTGCATTTCGATTTGTACTACTTTCTAGGTCGATTTAGGGTAGATCTAGCATAGTTTAGGACATGTTCTTCCAATCTTGCATGAGGAAGTAGTTTCCTCGCACCAGCCTAGATCACCTTTTGCATGAGGAAGTGGTTTCCTTGCATCAGTTAGGGTATCTTCACATGGTGTCTATCTGGAAGCTCGCACGAGCTGAAAGTTGATCTCATGCGAAATTTCTCCTGCTCGTGCAAGAACAAGTCCTGTCTCACATGAGGAAATAGTTTCCTCATGTAAAACCTATTGCAGTGTTGTAAAATCTTTTGCTAAAATTTGTTGAGGTTGCATAAAATCAGCCAAGTAGATTGTTGCAGAGTTATGTCTAGGATAGATGTCTTGCTGTATTTGTTGTTGTTGCTTTGAAAACCATCATATTGAGATACTGATCAATGTCATCGCTTTCTTTGGAGGTTGACTTCCCCAACGTTGCCTTTAGGTCACACCATCTAGTGATCACTACATTAGTTCAAAGACTGACAGATGTAGAGAGTGCTCACGTTGAGGGACTTGGTCTAGGATACTTGTATGATTTACCCAACATTAGGGTAAATCATGGTCTTCTTGGTGCACTTGTAGAGCATTTCCATTTGGAGATGAACACTTTCCATTTGTCGATGGGGGAGATGACTATGACTCCCGAGGACATATACAAGATCTTGTAGATACCTGTCCATGGTACTTGAGTAGAGTACAATACACAACTAAGGTAGGGTATAGTAGCATTGAGGACTATCTTTCGAGATGGGCTAGTGATGGGTCAGGCCATCTCTTGGGAGGATTTGATCAATAAGCATGATAGTGCTCATCCATTAGCTATTGTTCTAGCTATGTTTTTGAGTTGCTACCTTTTTCTAGATCGAGGTCAGCATGGTTTAGAGTGCAGCTGGGGGACAATGCTGTAGAGGATGCTGGCTAGACTAGCATTTAGATTCAGATGGGGTGAGTGTATGCTTGCATAGATGTACCACGAGCTTCATGAGATCACGTATCAATGTGCGAGGATGATGGCAGTAGGAGTCTTCATTCTTCAGATCTGGGCCTAGGAGAATCTCCCTATTTGTAGGCCTATTTTCCATGACACATGACAGCATCTAGAACCTTACATATATTGGTACGCAGGTCTGATGACTCAGCCTCTACTGGGTAAGATGGAGCAATGGCAAGGATAGCTAGATGACATGGCAGCTGTAGTCTAGAGACCTTGGGTTGCCACTAAGCCTTGAGATGATGCTCATCAAGAGCTTTCTCACATGTTTGTTTCATGTCAACTGATTGGGCATAGTGTTACTATTATTGAGCACTTCCTTGTCACACATGTCTTGTGCCAGTTTGGTAGGCAGCAGGATATTTCACATGAGTACTGCCCCTATGCCCGCTTCACCGATGAGGAGAAGAAGTGGTGGCACATGAGACTTGATCCAGGGTGATGTACGATAGAGGCACACATATTGACTACATGATGGGATTATATGGTGGATGTCACCAATGCAGGGGTGACACCTATGTACAAAGACCATTTGTTAGCATGACCACATCCTAGGTTCACGGACCCTATCAGTATAGGAGTACAACAATAGCCTTTGTAGTAGCAGTAGATACCTACTCAGCAGGCACCAGTTTAGTAGCCTACATAGTAGCAGGTTGCACAGTAGTAGTAGGGACAATAGGGGCCACAGGGATAGCAACAGAGAGTGTTGAGGCCTAGTTCTAGATAGAATGGCATCCCCGCCAGGACCATGGGCTTAGATGCAGGAGCTGGGAGTAGTGGGGCCCACCAGAGGTCCACCAGGTAGCGGATAGGGGATTCATCATAGCAGACTCCTCCAATTGATGATATTGATATGCAGGATGTTTCGGTAGGAGCACAGGCACCACAACTGTAGGAAGCTCTTAAGAAGAGCCATGAGAGAGTGAGGTAGGTCTAGTGGGAGCGAGATGACTACCATACCTGAGTCATCAGAGAGGAGACCCATGTAGCTGATAGAGATGCTAAGATCAGGTAGCTACAAGAGGAGCTAGCATGGTCGAGGATCAAGATGAGATATGAGGTTGCTCAGGCAACTTATTATTATGCAGCTTATTGTGGAGTCATTCCAGATCTAGCAAAGCAAGTGCCACCATTTGCTGAGTACATTGGAGCTCCATAGGCACCTCCACCAGCACCTCCATAGGCACCACCATAGGCACCTCCATAGGCATCCCCACCAAGACCGATGCCCCCTCCTCAGATACCATTATAGCAAGCACCAACATAGGGACCACCGCCACCACCTCCTCTAGGTAGCGAGGGACACAGTTAGCTTGATATACTTATATATTGTAGCCCATTTTTTATACTGTGCTCGAGTAGTACCCTCCTTTTTTATACATGACATTGATCCGACCAATATATATATACAAGATTGCCAGTTTTGATATCATTGTACTTGTTGATATATTGCTTTGATATTGATGTTTATGAGATGTTTCCTAGATGTTTAGATGTATGGATAGATATGAAATGCACATGTTTTCTTTTATGAACATGCAATGTGAAATGCAGTGATAGATGGATAGAATGTATGCATATGTGTAATGTATGATTTGAGTTATGCTTATAGTGGATGCACATATATATGTAAATGCAAATGTATGGATGAAAATGAGTTTATGAATGTAAATGCAATCTATATGTAATGTATATGGTACTAATCATCTCATACAGGATTGTTGCAATATATGACAGGTACTAATCAAAAAGATATGTTTTGAGGACCGGATACTTGTGTAGCCAAGATGAACCCGGGCCAAAAAGATGAGAACCTTCGATGGAGAGACTTAGAAGAAAGAAATCAAGAGAGCATCAAGATATCACCTCAAAAGAAAGCTTAGAATGAAAGATGCAAGCCTAAGCTAAATGCAAGCCTAGAATGAGTGGATGCAATTCCTAGGACTTGGTTGTTGGACTCACCATTTTATCATCATAGAGTTCATTTAGGCATGGGATGATCGTAAGATGCCATACAATTCTCACTAACATTGCAATCATGAGAATATGAATATGACGTAAGTCTTAGATTTGTTGGAATGAGATGTAAGCATTAAGGCACAAGAAGCTAGAATGACCTAAACATGTATTCCTTTTAATTTAGCAAGTTAACATAAGCATCAAAGCACAGCTGCTATAATGACCTAAATGTTGCTTGCAAACAAACACACCAGACATGCAAGAGTTCCTTCTTTTGCCAAAGATTTCTCGCAGTGACCCTTACATTCACTTAGTAGGATGAGCATTTGTAATTTTACTTATAGCAGAAAGAAGTCACTCAAAATAGACAAGGAGAAGAACCAACCTCACCAAAGCATCCATATAAAAGGAGTCGAGGTACACATGGCCATCCAATACGAGATGAAGGCTCTTACAGATAGACACCCCTCTTATGTAGACTCATTGGATCATTGGAACTAAACCAGCAAATAGAAACCCAGAAAAAGATCATGCCCCCAGTCTTCGCATTTCTCAGTGAAGAAAGACGTCTTAGATTTGCTCGAGGGGAAATGATAAAGTAAACAAAAAACCAAGAAAAGGAAAAGCTCAGCATGGTTCAAAGGAACACAAATTCAATTTTAGTTTCAGTTTACATTTTTGTTCAATTGGATTGAAGTCGAATCAGAAGTGCACAATGTTTGAAGTCTCAACGGGATAGCAATAGCAGGAAGATGCAGTGGGAACCACTGGTGACCATCACAAGAAACAAAGTCTCAAGAAGGTATCAGAGCACAAACCAAGTATCAACAGGAAGATGCAGTGAGGACCACTGGTGACTGATACAAGGAAGATTCTTGAAAGAGAGAATAAAGCGTGAATGAAACATCAGCAAGCAGATGCAATGAGAACCATTGGTGATTGATGTAAGGAAGAGATCTCAAAAGAGAGAGGTTGAATGAAAGCTAGGTATTAGTAGGTAGGCACAGTGGGAACCACTGGTGACCAATACATGAGAGATCCTCAAGGAGAGAAATCTCATAAGTAGCTAGGCATCAGTAGGCAGATGCAACAATAATTGCTAGTGACTGATGCACAAGAGAGTCTCCAAAAGTGATAGGAGAATGCCCCCTAGACCAGGAAGGTGCCCCCAAGTGTGAACCAGTTCCAATCCATGAAAAGTCATGGAAAATCTCAAAGACAACTGAAACCAAGTGCATGAGCTGGCAAACTAAAGTAGGAAATAGACTAAAGCAGGAAAGCGGGAAAGCAAACTAAAGTAGGAAACTAAGAGCCAAGCGATGTTGAGATAAGATATAACTTTAGGAAACAAGAGGCACCTATTTACCAGGTTTTCACCATCTTGGCAGAGATTCTATTTTTGCTACCATGATGCCTATTTACGAGGTTTTCATCAATGACACATTTTTCTCTTTTTCAATTTTTTTGTACTTTTCTCTTTTTTTTATTTTTTTGTATTTTTGATCTTTTCACTTTTTTTGCATTTTTCAAATTTTCTATTTTTTTTATTATTATCAAGGTGCCTGTTTGCCAGGTTTTCACCAAGATAATAGATACATCAAAGCACCTATTTGCTAGGTTTTCACTAAGATGATCATTTTTTCTAGGACATTTTGCAATTTTTAGGATGTTTTGCCAATATACCATTTTTAGGATTTTTTCAGGATCAATAAGTATGTACATGAGCACACAAAGAATGCCTTAGTTGTAGAATTTCTTCAAGTGAAGAATGTTGATAGGCTCTTTGAGCTGTTCTCCTTCAGTGGTGGAGAGTTGATAAGCCCCAGACCCAAATGCTGTAGTAATGACATACAGACCAAGCCAGTTGGGTTAAAATTTCCCTTTCTGGACTCGCTGCTGCTGATTCTTGGGGTTCTCTCTCAGGACAAGATCACCCACTTGGAATTCTCTTTGTTTGACTTTCTTATTATAGGCTTTGGACATCCTCTTTTGGTATGCTCTTAGATGATCAAGCACCACCTTCTGACGTTCATCCAGTAACTCAAGCTCTTGAAGTTGGGATATTCTATTTTCTTCATCAGTGATGAGACCTCTCAGAGAGATTCACAATGTAGGAATCTAGACCTCAATAAGCAATACTACATCTACTCCATAATCCAAGGCAAAGGGAGTGGCCCCTGTTGGTGTTTGGATACTTGTCTTGTAGGCCCATAAAGCTAGATTAATCTAGAGATGCCAATCCCTACCAGATTTATGAACTATTCAGTGCAAGATTTTTGAGAATTGTCTTATTAGAAGCTTCTACTTGTCCATTACCCCGAGGATAATAGATAGATGACCAATGCTGAATAATCCTAAACTTGGTGCATAAGTCCATCAGGTCCTTATTTTTGAATTGTCCCCCATTGTCAGTGATAATAGATTAGGGTACACCATATCTACAAATGATATAGTTCAATATAAACATCACCACAGACTTGCCATCAGCTACAGCTAGAGGCACTGCCTCAACCCACTTAGTAAAATAGTCAGTAGCTATGATGATAAACTCATGTCCTCTTGAAGAAGGATGTATCTAACCTACCAAATCAAAGGCCTATTGCTGAAATGGCTAGAAACTGATGAAAAGAATCAACTCTTTAGCAGGAGCATGGATCAAATTCCTATGAAATTGGCATTGTCTGCAAGTCTTGGCATATTGAACAATATCTTTTTCCATGTCTGGCCAGTAGTAACTAGCTCTAATAAGTTTATGGGCTAACATCAGACCACTTGAATGAGACCCACAGATACATTTGTATACCTTAGCTAGCGCATGTTTGGACTCATCGGGTTCTAGACAACTAAGGAGGGTACAGTCTAGACCCCATCTATGCAAGTCATTTTCTATGAGGACATACCATGAAGCAGTATGAATTAGGTGACACTTTTCATTCTGGGTATAGGTGTCTGGAATGATCTAGTCATGAAGGTAGGAATAGATATGGTGGTAGCGAGATGAATCATGTCAAATGACTGAATAGATCATCCTGGATTCAGGAATATCATAGGCAGGGTAGTGTAATGCCTCCACTAGGAATTCGTGTCTGAAGTCATTTTCTGACATTTGTAACATTGAAGCAAGAGTGGCCATAGCATCAGCTACTTTATTGTTTTCCCTTGGAATTTTCTAGAAAGAAATGTGTGCAAAATACTATTTGAGATCATCCACCATTCTTTTGTAAGGCACTAGCTTGTCATCTTTTGTTTGGTAGACATCATTGACTTGATTGATGATTAACTGAGAATCTCCAAAGACCTTGAGCTCATCCACATGCCATTCAATGGCTATCTTCATTCCATTAATGAGAGCTTCATATTCAGTAATGATATTTATGCAGGGAAACAATAATTTATAAGATTTTGGCAATGAGTATCTTTGAGGTGTTATAAACAGAATGCTTGCACCTAATCCTTGCTGAGTGAATGATCCATCAAAGAACATGCTCCAGGATTGATGTGTGAGAAGCATGATGGATTCATCTAGGAATTCAATATTCAAAGGCTGGTGATCTTTCAAAGGAGCTTCCACCAACTGATCAGCAATTTCTTGTCCTTTAATAGCTTTTCTTTCCACATACTCAATGTCAAATTCACTAAGTATCATTACCCATTTTGCTAACCTACCCATGAGGGCAGCCTTGCTCAATAAATAATTTAGTGGATCATTTTTTGCAATAAGCCTTGTAGTATGAGCGAGCATATAATGTCACAACTTCTGAGAAGCAATCACTACTACTAGACAAGCTTTCTCAATGATAGAATAATTCATATCATACGAAACCAATGTTCTACTGATATAATATATGGCTCTCTCTTTGTTGTTTTGATCTTCTTGAGCTAGGAGAGCACCCAAAGATGTGTTTGTGGTAGAGATGTATAGTATAAGTGGCTTCCCATGAATAGGAGGCATCAATATAGGTGGATTAGCAAGATACTATTTAATCTGAGTGAGTCCCCTATCACATTCTTCATTCCATTCATAGGTCACACCCTTATGCAGGGTTTTAGTGAACGGTTGTGACTTATCGACCAACTGTGAAATGAAGCGCCAGATAGATTGTAGTCTTCCCTATAATCCTCTCATTTGACTAATATTCTTGGGTGGAGGCATGTCCATAATAGCTTGCACTTTTTCAGGATCCACTTCTATGCCTTTAGTTGAAATGATATAACCCAAGAGTTTCCCAGAAGTGACATTGAATGTACACTTTTTTGGATTAAGTCTAAGACTAAATTGTTCCATGCGGTCAAGTATGGGACCCAAATATGTAAGATGAGTTCTTCACTGCATGCTTTTGGCTAAAGTATCATCCACATAATCCTCCATTATTTTATGCATCATATCATGGAAAATGGTAGTGACAGCTCTCTGATATGTTGCTCCCGCATTCTTAAGCCCAAAAGACATGTCATTCTAGCAAAAGGTGCCCTAGGAACATGTGAAAGTAGTCTTTTCTTGATCTTCTGGTGTAATTTTTATTTGATTATAGCTAGAAAATCCATCCATCAAGGAATACATCTCATATCCTACTGTCATGTCTACTATCATATCAATATTAGGTAGTGGGAAGTCATCTTTTGGACATGCCTTATTTAGATCCCTAAAGTCTGTACACACATGAATGGATTTATCATGTTTGGTGACTAGTACAATATTTGAAATCCATTCTGCATAATCAATAGTTCTTATGAAACCAGCCTTAAGAAGCTTTTCTAGCTTTGCTTTGACCAAAAGTGCTATGTGTGGATGCATCTTTCGTAGCTTCTGTTTATCAAGTTTAATACCTGGTGCAATGGACAAATGGTGCATGATTAGATTGGGGTCTAATCCAGGCATGTTAGAGTAGGTCCATGAAAAGTTTATTTTCTTGCTTTGAAAGAAGTTAGTGAACTCTTCTTTTTCTTATGCAGACAATGATTGTGCTAGATGAATAATCTATGGAGCAGCCTCTGTACCCAAATTTACTGGCTATGTCAGCTCAATCAATACTAATGACCTCTCTTGAAAGTGGTTCGGAAGCATATGAAGTATCTCATCCTTGGGCACTTCAGAGAGGTTTTCACCCTCGGATACATCTTTTATTTTTACCATTTTTAGCTATGATACTGCCACAAAGTGGTTTTCACCATCAGAGCATCTATTTTTTTCTTCTTTTAATTTTTTGACTAAGATACTTGATATCCACCTCTATCATGTTGACACTACTTTCACTAGTGGATGACATCATAGGTTCAATAGCATGGAGGTAATAGGCTAGATCATAATCATTCTAGAATGTTAGGACTTCATTGGATGCGGAAGGGGAGTTCCAATTTATCAGATCGGGATGATGGAGTGAAAGGGAAGTAGTGACTGGTTCAATCACGTTCACAGTATAACCATCAAAAGCATGGAAGATCAAGTCAAGACCTAGAGTGATTTCATCCAAAGGAGCATTCAAATTCCTATAAGACCTTACATCAAAAGTAGAGGACAAGCTAACACCGGTGGCATCTAATTTGTGCGGCCTAGCGCTAGACCCTTCACCTACTTCGAGAAATCTTTCATACATGTGAACAGTATATATGTCTACATCATAAGTAGCATCAAACAAAGAGTCAAACTCATATTCATGTGAGTTAGTACTTGACGTGGGAATTTCATTAGTACTAGTTGTATCACCTGACTCATCTTCATCCCTTGTGGCATTAATGGTTCGCTGGAGTTGTTCTTGTTCAAGATACTTTGAAAATGTGGGGGCCTGTACTGTTCACCTGGAAAATTGGGATCATCATTTAGTGTTTCTTTCCATTCCTCATATGTTAATTGATGCACTAAAGAGGTCTTATCAGAATCAATATCAGTATCAGTATCAGTCTCTAACATATGGACAGGTATGATAGGCTCGTCAAGTTCTGCAAAGAGTGTAGCAAGCTCCAGAGGAATAGAATATGGAAATGTGTCTTCATCAGAGCTGGCCTCTAGATTTACCTCTGGAGTGGCATCTTCAATTTCTTGTTCAGGTTCAGGTTCAAGTTCTAGAACAAACTTGTTAATTCCTAAATGAAAGGGGATCTTCTTGAAGCCTAAGCCAGTAGTATCCTTTATGCTATGACCTGTAGCTTCAATGGGCTTCAACAGACCATTGTCATTCTTTCCTATAGGACCACTCCCCTTATAGCCAAAGTGCTTCATGATCTTGAAGGCCTCACTATATGGCTCTTTCTCTAAATCTGGAGGTGGAGTAGTTGTTTCAGCTATCTCTTTTCCTTTATAGATCCAAGCTCTAACAGCCCTATCTCCATCTTCATCTTCTAATGGCATAGAGGCTTGCACAAAGGTGCCATCATAAAATATTTGAGAAGAAGCATTAGAAGGTTTGTTATCCTTGGAAGGTCTCCCATAAGAGCATGGAGACAGAGGAAGAGCAGCTAACAATAACACAGGCTCAATTCAGTATTCTCCCATGCCTGTATCTTTGAGTTTCAAAGTTTGTTCCATCTCTTTTAGCTTAGCATCATAAAAGTTAGTGGATTCTCTATTCGCTGGAACAAAGTTGTTAGTAGACTGATTGAGTATGTTACATGAGAAATTTGTATTAGTAGGTATAGTGACTTCCACCCCATGAAATGGAAAATTAATGCATTGATGGTACGTGGATAGAAAATCCTGCATCTCATAAATCCAAGGCCGACCCAACAAGATGTTGTAGGCAAGAGGAATGTCAAGAACTTGAAAAGTAACATCTCTCTCAATAGGTCCTACACAGATAGGTAGTACAACTAAGCCTTGGGACTTGCATTCTTCCTCATCATAAGCTTTGATGGTAATCTTTTTGTGAGAGTCTATACAATTCTCATCATAACCTAGCTAAGTAAGCAGCTTAGTAGAACAAATATTAAGACCAGCACCATTATCTATGAGCACTTGGTGGACGCGCTTAGGACCTATCATGACCTCTTTTTTTAAGGGAGCGTTATGCGGATGACTCAAAGAGTGATCATCTTCTTCAGAGAAGGATAGATAGTGGGGTGAGGTCAAATGACCGACTATAGATTGGAACTAGTTGAGATCGAGATCCTTGGAAATGTTTTCCTTGGTGAGGGCTTTATCCAAAATCTTCCTATGAGTAGGCGAGATCTTCAACAACTCAAAAATGGTAATTTGAGCATTGGTTCACTGGAGTTGATCTAAGATGCTATAACTCACCGAGCTAGCTATAGAAATAGATTTTGTGTTCTTATTGTCAAGGTCAACAATAGTCTTATCTGCAGTTTGTTTCAGAGCGGATGTAGAAGTATCGAGACTCTTATCCGCAGTTTTCTTCAGAGCGGATCTAGAAGTATCAGGACCTTTCAAAACAACTCTTCCTCATGATCGAGTAACCACATTAGCACAGTCTTGAGGTTGTTTAGATTCAGACAAACAAGATGCAAAACTACGCAAGATGAAAGGAGTCTTAGGTTTGGAAACATCATTGCTTCCCTTAATAGTAATCACGTCATAGTACTCTATCTCAATAGGTTCAATCATACCAATAACATTATCATCATTAGTGTATGTGTAATTGACTTTAGCATTGGTATTCTTAGCATTTGAAGACTCACCCTTCTCATGAGGAGGGAAAGGATCCTTAAATGCTTGATGGTCTGAATTCTTGTTATGGTCATCCACAACAATGTCACCACTATCAATCAAATCTTGGACCTTATGTTTCAGCTAAAGACAAGTAGAAGTCTTATGACCCTTATTCTAGTGATAGTCACAATAAGCGTTGTCATTCCACTAATGAGGTCGTGGTTGTGGGTCATAGAGACACTTTTCCAAGGGAGTAAGTGTGTGCTATAAATGTGTCACACTTCTATGGATCATTACATGCAAGGAAACTCAAGAATGAGCCCTCACAAATCGATCCATAGCTCCCTAGGCATGGAGTGCAAGGGTTTTTAAGAATGCTCTCAACTAGAGCTATTTAGCCTATAACCTTGCTAGTAAACCATGCAATGGGAGATTCAATGAAGACAAGGGCAAGAATGCCAATATCCTCAAGAATCAAGAATAAAAATGCAATGCAATGCTATGCTATGCTAGAAATGGAAATGCAAGCTAAGCTATGAAAGGAAATATGCAAGTGTTACAACCCAAGCTAATTAATTTATGTGAGCTAATCTAGAGCATAGAAATGAAGCTAATCTAAGAAAGCATAAATATGAAGCTAAGCTAAGAATGCAAGAATGAGATGTAGAATGCAAGAATGAGATGTAGATGCTAAGAATGCTCCAAATCTTCAAAAGCTCCAAAGTGACCTAGAAATCCTGCAGCATAAAGTTAGCATAAAAAGTTGGGGATCTAGAATGAAAAAGAGAGCTCTCCTTTTAAAGGAAATGGGAAGGAATGGACCATGGAGATTAAGAGGCAAAATATTTAATCAATGGTGGAGCTTGAAAGAGGAGCAATCCATATGTACAAGGATCCTCCAATGAGAAAATAAGAGTTGACTTTTGTGTCCATATGAGACAAAAAGTGTTTTTCCCTTTTTTATAAAATAAGAATAATGCTTTATTTGTGCAACTTAGGATAAGAAGAAAAGTGGGGACTTTTTATTTATTAAAAGGGGAGGAAATATTCCTTTTAAATAAATAAAAACTTAGGATAAGATGGTTAGCCCATAGAAAATAATTGAATAAATGATAGAGCTAGGATTTGATCAAGAATAAGCAATTTATGATTTAGCAAATGGGGGCTAATAGTCTAGGTGACCATTTTTAGGTGTATACAGTAAGAATCTAATTTTGTACAAGAGTTTTATAGACCACATCAAGTGGTTCTCCCAAGGAAGTGAATTCACGCTTGGGTCGAGATGCCCAAGGTTTGTTTCTAGAAAACCTTGAAGTTTGCTGATTTTCCACCACAGGCTTTTCAGCCACTTTAACTGCTTGTATGGTGGAAGAGAGATTAAAAAAAAACTTAGCAAGTTTCAGGGTCACATTGTCAACCACTTCATCTTTCACAACATCTCTATTCTTGTTAACAAACTTCCCTTTATCCTTACTTGAGTTTGAAGGTCCTTGCTTGTTGTCTTTACTCAAAGTCAATTCACCTTTCTTGATCATAAAGGCCTCTATTCGCACTGCTTGTTTGATCATGCTATCAAAAGTTAGAGGACCTTGTAATTGCACTTGGTATCCAAAGTCTGGGACAAGATTGTCAAAGAAAATTTTTAGTCTTTTGGACTCTGGTAGCTTGTGAGGACACCTTGTACATAATTGTCTCCACCTTTGGAGGAATGTTAGGAAAGATTCTCCTTGTCGCTGTTTTAAATTACAAAGATCTCAGATGTTGACCGAATGTTGAATATTATGCGAGTAATGTTGGAGAAATAGATTAGCCATTTCGTCAAAAGTCTTAATGCCAGTGGGCAATCTAGAAAACCATTCCATAGCTGGTCCACCCAAACTATGAGGAAATAAGTGCATAAGATATGTTTGATCTTGCATAAATTCCATAGATAATGTGCCAAACTCCCTCAAGTGATCTCGGGGATCAGTTGCACCCAATTATTTGTCATATTTAGGGAGTTCTACACCTCTGGGAAAAGGTGGCATATGTAGACTTCTATCAAAGGGGAAAGGAGAAATGCTTTCCATTGTGAATTATTGAGAAAGTTTTTCCTTATTCTTCGCAAGTTGACAAATCTGATTTTGCATGTCTCAGGCCATTTTTTGCAACTTTGCAGTCTCAGTTTCTTCTTCCTTGGCCACAAGTGTTTCAACTTGATAGTCTAGGGGTAACTTGGCCCCTTGTTTAGCTAACTCAAGGAAGTATTTTTCCTTCTCCTCTAGAAGGAGGATCTCCATCATTTTAATAAAACTCTTATTAGCTTTGGCAATGCCTATATCATGCTAAGTTATCACATCATTTTCATTCCCAAGAATCTCATAAATGCTTAGAATCTGATCTTGTTGCTGATCATCTTGGTTTTGATCGAATGGAGGAGGGCGATAGAAATATGTGGGTTGTCGATCACCTTGAGGTTTGTTTCAAGATTGATCATCATTGTGGGATTGATTTTGGTCATGTTGAGACTGACCATGAGGCTGCTCATTTCAAGGTTGAGCATGACATGGGTCATTAGAGGATTGACCATAATATTGATTGTTTTGAGATTGGTCATAAGTTTGACTGTACTTGCCCAGTTGGAAATCAAATGGATCCCCCATCTTGTTAATGTAGGACTGTGCAGTGATTGAAGCCTCAGTAAAGTGATATGAATGATGTCGATGGGGTGTAGCAAAGGTAACTTTTGGTGAATGAACAGGGTCAAAAGATTTAACAAATTCAGGTGGGAAGATATCATGATCAGTATCAATTGATTCAAGGATAGAAGCTGTCCGAGGGAGTGGTTTTCCAAAGTTATCAAACAATGAGTTGTCTTGGAAGAATGAGTTGTCTTGCTCTTGAAATGAGAAACCAGGTTGCAATTCAAACAATGGATTAAAACACTCCTGGAACACCGGAGCTAATGGTTGAGATGATCCATCTTTCGAAGTACTCAATGAGGAACTCAAGGATTTCTCATAAAGTTCAGATTTCACAACAGATTCAAGATGAACTATTTCTTGATTAGGAGGTTCACTTCTACCTTGACCAGTATTTTGAATGGGATAAGTCTTGCCACTTCTAGTCGTGACAGTCATAAATGAAGATGTGATGAGAGAAGACTCGGGATAATGCTAGACTCTGTCTCTAAGATAATGGAAAGTAGATAAATGGCTAGAATAGCCAAGATGCGAGATGGACCTAGTATGAATCATCAAAAGAGGTGGCTAGAACAGTCGAGATAGGACTATCGCAACATGAGGTACAAAAGGCATAAAGAGATAAGGTAAACCAACGAGAGACGACATGAGTCAAAGAAAAGATCAATCGATTTCCAACTCGAGACAACTAGTTTCTGACAGTGAATGATAGGAAAATAGAAAAATAGATCTCAGACAAAAAGCAGATTAGGAAAATGTTTGACCAGTCAATGGGAATTTATTCTCTATTTTTCAAAACTGGGCTACAGTTTTGCACAAGATAATACCAGGCCATGCAAGAGAACACTAACCTTCACATGAAAGAACAAAGTCTCGCATGAGAAAGTGCTCTGAAAAGTGAAAGTTCACGCGGGAAAAATCCAAAGTTTGACAGTTTGACACAATTTTTGAGGTAAAAGTCAAATTCTAAGATATAGCCTGTATTGATGTCTGACAAAAAATCCAATTTCTTGATAGGTTTCAAGAATAGTTTAATCAAAAATCTCATTTTGATGTTTCAAGCATTTGTTTAAAGGCACAAAGGTTTAGATCAAGCAGTTGTGATACAAGTAGTCATTAACAGACCTATCAAGGACAAAGAAACTTGATAGTATCAGGGGACTCTTTTTTTATCATGATTGGATAATGTTTAAGACTTGATAACAAACACATAGCTTATCCCTACCAAAAAAATGGTGAGAAGACAAAACCTTTTCCCCATTGCTTATGCACATATGTACACCTCACACAGCCGTGTCACCCCCTAGAGGGCGCATGTGTTTTTGGTGTTTCCAAGGACTCAATAGTATATGTTAGAAGATTACCCTTGAAGAAGGGGCTAGCATCATATACCACCTTCAAGCATCCAGGTGTATGCCTATGATGGGAATCTACGAGAGCGATTCTTCCCCCTCCTTGCACAAAGATTATGCCTCCTTTCAGAGGTGAACCGAGTAGGCCACTAGCTAAGGAAAGTTTTTAATAGGCTTCCATTCATACTAACTTTTGGTGCCTTTGATACAGGGTTGAGGCCTCGCAACCACACCAACACTTGAAAGCCATTCACCCCCGCAAGCAGGGCTAGGAGTGGCACTGCTCAGTACAAAAAACAAGGCCTTCTCAAGATGATAGTCGAAATCATGAGAAGGAAGATAATATGGCTTTGGAGTCTTTAGACTCAACAAAGTGTTCTTTATTAAAGTGAGGCAGAATCACCGGTGAAAGGTGCGTACTCACTTGGGTCATTCTCAGAGGTTCAACTTCTGGCAGGCCCTCTAAAGGTGACACAACTTGGCTTAGATCTGAGGGTTTGATTTTTTGTTTCTCTCAGAGAGAGAAGAGCATACTTCTCTACCTCATCACTTCACCCAAACACATCAAGCAAATTCATCACCGAGTTAGCTTCACTCCATGAAATCTACAAGCTTTTGGGTTTCTAGTTCTCTCAAAGAGAGAAGAGCATAATCCCCTGGCAAGTAGAAGTGTAAAGATTCACTACATTTCTCTACTTCCCTAAGAATCTGTCATATTAGTAGGATCATTGGGTTTTCGGGTTCATTCATCGTCATCACCTCCATGTAATGAAGAGCCAAATTCCCTAGCCCACTATCAAAATTCTCAAGATATTTTAACGGAGCCCTAATTAGACTATGTGAATGAAAGTAAGAAACAAACATGACATTTTAGCAAGTCTTCAACTATCGTCCTGCAATCAAACCATTAGCATGTTTTATATTCTTTGACAAATAACCTGCAGACAACTATTATGCTGTGAAAAGAATAGAGAAATGGAAATTAATAGCAAATAGAAATTGTTAGAAATCTAGAATAGAAACACAAAGATTGAATTTAGAAAAGAAAAATTGTAACCAAATCTCATGCGAGGAAGTACTCCACAGCGCATGAGAAAACACAGGATGCTGCGTGAGAATGGGAAAGTTCACATGAGAGAGTGCTACAAAGAGCAAAACTTTGCGTGGTATACTCTAGATTCTTGCGTGAGATTCTGTACATAGACAAGTATGAATGCACAGCAAAGTTCAAATTTCCTGTCAGAAAAAATTGAGAATGAGGCCAGAAATTGATCTTTCTACCCTACGGTGGGAGCCAAAAATGTATGTGGTTGAATGTGGACCTCTAATCCAACTACACATACAACATAGTGATTACTCACACAATCAAATTATGAAAGAGAGTATTGATTACTCAATTCAAAATTCATGGTGAAGTGACCTGTTGCCTCCTATGTAGACAGGGCGTTTGATTTACTCTCAAAACAAGAGAACAACAGCCATTAGACTAGTACTACAATGGAGGATTTGAAAGCTTATGAAGATAATCAAATTCAAATTAATATAGAATGAAGTGCAATTAATCTAAGAGCTTGAAAGAAATATGAAGATGCAAGTTTACTCTAAAGAACTTGAAATAAAGATGAGATTAAACTATGAGCAAGTAAGTAAACTAATTACAATGAAGATGCAATATTAAACTAGATGAAATTAATCTAAATATGCAATGAAGGCTTGAAAGCATGAAATTGAGACAAAAAATTGCTATAGTTTAGTTACTCTCAAAATTGCTCTCCTTCTAATGAAGAATGAGGTTCAAGATATAGACAAGCTTGGAAGAGGAATGAAGAGTTTCTTGATTCAAAATGGTGGACTCTTCATTTCCAATGGAGGAGAAAGAGACAAATATTAGAGAATTACTTAATTAAAGAAATGGATTATTGCCACATGGGTGACCCTTTAAATATGATAATCCACTCGAATAACCAAGTAATTTATTAATTCCTTTTATGGGTATTTAGCTAAAGGGGGTAGATTTTAATTTAATGTAAAGCACTTAGGACTTTAGAATTAAATTGATTTATCATAGGGGTAATTTAGCTAATAAAAGTCAAAGACTTTAGGAATTAATTATAACATTTGACTAATGCAATTTAGGGTCTTTTCAATTGACATCAAGTTGAATTAAGTCAGGTAGGAGAGAGAAAATTGCCTAGTAAACTAGGACTTTGATGATGTAAAATTGACAAAAATGCACCAAAATTGATTGAATTTATTAGGTGCCAATTTTGGGGTATTACACCACACAATGGAATCACAATAGAAAAGAAAGATCTAATAACAATTTGAACTCTTTATTCATAAAATAACTCATTACATGCAATGTGTCGGGTTGTAAGGCCTTCCCAGTTACGAATGATTACAAAGAAAGTAATTTAGTTCTACAAGATCCCTCAAGATATAATACAAACCCTAACCCTAGCTAGCAATATCTGAAATAACACTTCAATCTAGTAGAAACATCCGACAAGATCTAAACTTGTGCTCACAAGCCACAAAGTGATCTTCTTGTTCCTAGGTCACAACCACTAGCTCTGCTCACAAATTCACAGCTTCATTCCTATCTTTAATCTCTTCTCTTCCTCTCCCTCTTCTCCTCTACCCCAGACCTCCTTATATACAACTTTAGCCACAAGTCAACTCGAAGAAAGAAATAAATCCTAAACCCGGTCGGCTACTAAACACAAACAAATATGCCTCGAGTCGGCTTACAAATAATATTAAATGCACATAGGATAAAGATCCAAGACCCAAATAGGTCCACACACATCAACACAATAAATCCATGTCACTATCACACACTGCACACATTAAATGTATAAAATTGGCCAATCAAATCTAGGCATTGTAAGCCAAACTACTTCGTTCGGTAAGCCAAACTACTGAGCAAGCTAGGCATTGTCGAGCAAGAACATTGATCGAGTTCCAAAAGAATCTCTGAGCACAAGTTCTACTGATCACTAGAAGATTTTTCAAGCTCCTTCAGTGACCAAGTCCCTTCAGCAACCAAGCCCCTTGGTCAACACTGCAACCAAGCAACACTTCTCCAACACTAAGGTCAAAACACTCCAATATGCAGGATTGCTAACTACCATAGGATGCTCCTACATCATAAAACCAAAATCAAGGTATGGGATAAGATGGTAAATATGTTGAAGGAAAAATTTACACCTTGTGATTATCAAATTGACCTACTTAGGAGAATGCAAAGTTTGAAGCATAAAGATAGCTCTGCAAAAGATTACATAGAGGAATTTTACAGGTTAGATATTAGATCTAGACATATTGAAGATGAGGTGGAAAGGATTGCAAGGTACTTGAATGGGTTAACAAATTCTATTCATGAAGAGATCAACTTGGTCAAAATGGAGAGTATTGAGGAGGCTTATTTGTTTTACCTAAAAGCTGAGGAGAAATTGAATAGAAAGCATGAGAAAAGAAAAAGAGGAAGAGGTGGTAGATTCCCTAGAGGAAGAGGTAGATCATATGGTGAAAAGAGTAGATCCGATCAAGGAAAGAAAAATCAAGACAAGGGCAAGACCAAGTGGAAAGGTGAATGTTTATCCTGAGGAAGATGTAATTACTCCTAAGGTGGATATGGTAGAGGAGAACTATAAGGAACTTGTTCCAATTAGGGAGAAGAGGGACATAGATCATTTGAGTGTACACATATAAGAAAGATGGTCGGTAGAAGAAGAAATGATTTGATGCATGAGGATTCACTGAATGAACCTAAGAAGGAAGGAAAGATGATGATCACAGGATCATTGTGGAGTAAGAAGATTAAGGAAAATCTAGTAAGAGTTTGTTCAAGACTAGATGCAGAGTTGCACACAAAGTTTGGAAAGTGATCATTGACAATAGAAGTTCACAGAATTTGGCCTCAGAGGAAATTTTTACAAAGTTATAGTTGAAAAGATTGAAGCACCCAAATCCCTACTAGATTTCATTGATCAAGGATGAAGATACACTTATGGTAAGTGAACAATGTTTTGTAAATCTGAAAAATTTGACAGTATTATGATAAGGTGTTGTGTGATATTATGCCTATGGACTTGTTGAGCATCATTTTTACATGAGACAAAGGCTAGGAATTTACACAAGCAAATTTGCCTCTTGAAAGAGTGATGTGAATCAATCTCAAGGTTCCTTCTGGGTTGGGTCTCAACCGCTTGGATATCTCAACTAAAGACAAATGTGAATCTATTAACAAGGAGGCCTTTATTGGTTCATATCTCGAGGAAGGTTGCAAAACAAACTTCAAAATACCATAATGTTTCTCTTTTTTGGATTTTCAGATTTTAGAAGGAAAGCAATATTAATCTAATTAATCTACCGTGACTGATTTGCAAAGGAAAATAAGGAAGTAGGGTAACAAGAATTTGAAAGAAATTACTAACATGAAACTAATAGACAAAAACCAACATCACACTACTTTGTGAATTAAAATACCGAGAAGATGAAGGAACCCACGAAACAAAGATCAGAATAAATCACAATCTTCAGCTAAGCAAATGCAATCATCAACATAAACAAACATAGATGTAAGATAACCCAAAACTCATCGAATCATGAAGCCACCACAAATGTGTGCACATGTGAGACAATTTTATCTTAAAAGAACCAAAGAAAGATCTTCTTGATGATTCATCACAACAAAGCAATATAACACCAGCAAACACCGAACTAAGAATCGCAGATTTGAAATCACCATACAATCAATTGGCTCTTTGAAATAAATAAATGAGTAATTTAGACATTCATAAATCTTGCAAAGATAGTAGAAATGTCACACTATGATTAAAGCACTAACTATATGTATTTCATTAATGATAAATTTGACCCTCATTACATTGAGTTTATATAATTTATAGAGTTGTGCTCTTATTTTTGTAGCTAAGGTTTCAACTGCATCTAAAACTTGGAAATAAATCTAAACTAAAGATTACATCAATGAAAATACTTCTAAAACTAAGCTAAACTACCCTAGCACGGAATTAAACCTCATACATTACAAAAATTAGAGTAGATCATGCATAAAATGATTCCAAACATAGTTGGAACTCATGCAAGCTCTTGATGAAACTCTGTGATCCTACCCTTAATCCTTTGTTATAGCTCCTCGACATGGACTCAACTGAAAGAAGCCCCCAAATTATGTAGAAATGATCCCATAAAAAAGATCTAGTCAAATGAAAAATCAAGTATGAGATAACTGAAGTCAAACGGCGGACATGCCCCAAAAATCATGGATCCTGACAGTTGCCCCAATAAATGAAGTTCACAAAAATGTTTAAGTGTCGAAACCACTTCTCCTCCAACTTTCAGCCTTTCAGACTTTCGAAGGCTGAAAAACTAGTAAGACCAAAAATTTGAAAAGGCCAAAAATCCTAGACTTTTAGAGGTTGTAAAACATTGGAAGGCTGAGAGGCCGAAAGGCAGAAAATATTGGACTTTCGGAGGCCAAAACATATTGGAAGTTCGAAAGGTAGAAAAGGATGAAAAGATGAAAGGATGAAATCCTGGACTTTCGAAGGCTGAAAAACATTGGAATGTCAAGAGGACGAAAAGGCTAAAAAGCCAAAAGGATGAAAATCCTTGACTTTCAGAGGCCGAAAAACATTGAAAGGCCAAAAAGCTTACAGGATGAAAATCTGAAAGGATGAAAATCCTGGACTTTCGAAGGCTGAAAAACATTGGAAGGCCAAAAGGCTAAAAAGCTGAAAGGATGAAAATCCTGGAGTTTCAGAGGCCGAAAAACATTGGAAGGCCAAAAGGCTGAAAATCCTAGACTTTCAGAGATTGAAAAACATTGGAAGGCTGAAAGGATGAAAAGCCAAAAAAATTTTAAGTGTCAAAAAGTTTTTCTCCATGCAAAAATTGGCTAAGTCTCAAAATTCCATGCTGGGCAAAATTTTATGCTTTCAGACATCGAAACTCCTAGCAACTCCAAAACTCCAAAAATCTACCAAAACTGAAAAATGGCTAAGTGTTGAAATTCTCTAAACTTGTCAAAAATTGAAGGCTCAACGGTTTGTAAGAATGTTGAGGTGAGCTCTTTAAACCTTCTTTGACACTTCTTGGATTTCCAAAATTCTTAGTTCTCCCATGGATGTCAGCTTCCCTTGTTGTTTCTTCGTAAATCTCAAAAGGTGGGCATCAAACTTAATAAATGCAAAAATAGTTTTCAGTAATGTCTTATTGAAACCATGAGAAAAATTCTAACTATCTAAACTAGTTGCACAAGGAAAACAAGTTGAAACCCTAAAGACAACAAAAAAGAACCCTAAAAAAAGGGGGTCCCCATTAGGCCAAGTGGCCAAAATGGGGCGTGTGTTGTGGAACCACAACAAATAGCCCTGACAAAAGGAGAAATGACCAAGGCATTTCTTTACCAACATACTTTATCTAGAAATTGTCTTGTAATAAATTGAACGCAAGCACCATTTATGAAAATATTATTCCACCAACTTTCAAAGTTGAAGTCCTTTATTTTTTCATCCAATGTGTGTATCTGTGTGTTCATTTCTTCAACACTTGGATGAAGGTTTCCTGGATGAGAAACACTTGGAGCTAGTCTTTGCTCACTATCATAAACTTCCACAATCTCATTCTAACCTTGCTCTACTGCCAGTCAAGCGTTCATAGCCCCAGTAGAGGTTTCTGGAGTCTCCCTTCTCTATCTTCTGACAAGATATATGATTCTTTTATTATTTGGAGGGCTCTTTTAGAGTCAACATCATTTCCATGGAATGTGACTTTTCTTGAGCCATTGTGCTCTGAATATTGTCACTTCTTCAATTATCTTCATTTTAGGATCTGTTGGTACACTAAGGCAGTGCTTAGGCTATGCTACCTTAGTGCTTGCATTTTTTATTTCTCTTATTCTCTTTCTTTTTTCTTTTAGGAAACTTGAGAAGCGATTAGGTTGTGCCACCCATGTATTTGAACTTTGCTTTTCCCTGTTGACCTTTGTTTATGTGTTCCTCCTTTTGATTTTGTCTCTTCAAGTCAAGATGTAGATGGAGAAGGGTTCTAAGATCTGGGGTCACCCATAACAATAGGATCCAATCAATTCCAACTGATACTTACCCAAGAAACCAACAACCACTGTATCATGTTTAAAGTGTGTAATGTGTTGAGGATGATTGACTTTGAATATCAACTTGATTTCTAGTGAAAGGTATCACCATTCATGATCCATGTATATAGTCTCTTGCAAGAAAAATTTCTTTAAAAAAATTTGACAAAGAAATACCTCTACCTCCTATCGAGAACCACTTACCAGGAAAAATCCCCGACAAAACTCTCTTTTCCCCACACTGACAAACAAAAAGAAAAAACACTCAAGCAACAATGAATGAGACTAACACACTAACAAAACAAAACTTAACCACTAAAACACAAGGGAAACCAACTAACACCTACATAATTACAACTAAAGTTAAATTATATACAAAAAACTTAGAACAACAACCATATGAGTTTCTTATTAACTGATTTTTCTTTCCATGCAATAGTAACAATACACCATGGATAGTTCTAAGGAATGCAAACTCATCTTTGTACTTAGAAAAATAAAATTTAACTAATTTTTGTTCAAATTCTAGGTAAAAATCACATAAAATCAAAATTTGAGGCAACTCTCCATAATCATGATTAATCCACAAACAATTTTTTTCACCTTTATCATATTCAAACCAAAAATCATCAAAAAGCAAGGGATAATGGATAGATACAACCTGGTTTAGTGAGTTCCCAAACATGGGCATATACTCACTCTATGTGATTTCTTGTTCTGGAGGTCTTATCTCATGGTACACTAGTCCATCCTCCTCAAATGCATGCAGACCACAAGAAAAAAAATTCATTAGTGATGTATTATACCTATCATTACAACAAGGTTCAAGAGGCAAATCATCTAGATTGTGATCCTTGTTATAATTATCATTAAAAGTAAATAATAAATCATCACATTTGACCTCATTAGGACTAAGAATTGCACTCATAAGCATGTCTTCAAAATTGTAAGAATCATTAGTATCAACATTCAAATCATTTTCTCCCTCATTTCTCAAAGAAACATGTTCAAAATCATACTTACCTTCTAAGGCAATCTCCCAAGCTAACAAGAATTCAGGACAACTTACCTCTGAATGTATCTCAAAAGGTTGAATCCTACATGAATTGGCTACTGCAAGGTTTGATATATGCATGGAATACCCATAAATGGACATTTCTTTACTCAAACATGATACCAAATCAAGAACCTTGTCTACCTCCCGTGATGACAAAAATTGAGAGTCATCTTGTTTGTTGATTTGTAAATGTTGAGAGTCCTCTATCTCATGGCACAATTTTTCATCTTCATCATCTTCCTTTTGATCATCCTCTTGAACTTCTTGTATCTCATTTATTTGGGCTACATCATGATTAGCATTCAAAAGGGTCAGTGCCTCATCACTATTTATTTCATGAGAAGAGACCTTTCCACTTTCATCTTTCATGAAGATGTCTATGAATGTATTTATGATTTCACTCTCCTCATCATTTGGAATTTTCTCACCCTCATTTTCTTGTATGTCAATCACTTTATCTTTCTCATTAGGAAAATCCATATCTTCCAAAGTTTCATGAATTTGATCATTTTCCTCTTCTTCTTCCCTTGATTGACTATCCCAATGATTTGCTATAGGAATTAATACCTCTTCAATAGTCATCTTTCCATTCAAATAGAAGTCCATCTTTCCAAGAAAAATAGGGCAATCCATCTCACAATGTTGATTTGTGAGGTGTATTCTACATCCTTCCATCCATGAAAAATCTGATAATGACATAGGAATACCCAATTCTTGCAACTTCTCATCTAATCTACTTTGTTCATGTGGAATATCTACCCCACAATGACTATTTGTGTCTTTGTTGTGTGAATCTTTTTCAGCATCAAAAGTGCCATCAGAATTACCTTGTGTAGATGACAAATATTTTGTACTTGTTTCTCTTTCATGGATATAAGTCTGGGGCATCATTGAATATCTCTCATCCTCCTAGATATGTTCATCATTTCTTGTTATCCCATGACTGATTTTTGTCAAAAAATCATTTGGTAACTTGCATTCTAGATTACAATCAGCATTTAAGATCATTTCACTTTCATTATTGCACAACTTATCGCACGCATATAACTAACCAACAAGATTTCCATTTGAAGTATCATCATGTTTTAATAGATTGAGCAATGGAGTATAGTAAGAATATGACAAGATCTCTATAGGAGCATCATTGGGTGGAAAAATACTTGTGTCCAAGGTTGTATCATGGGAATTTTGACCCCAAATATGATCTTGAAAGTGATTGATCTGATTCTTTTGATTGGCTGATTGCATCATATGGATATCACACATGTTGTAATTGGTTGAATGAGATGATTGTAGCTGATTTGATGTATTCACCGAGTTGACATAGAGCTTTAATGATTGGCAACATTCAATTAATTGCATATTGAAACTTCTATCAGGACCATTTGTACCATTTGTAACATCACATCCACATCATGCCAAGAAAAGAGCCTTGTTGAATGCATCATGCAAGGTAGTAACCTCACCAAAAGATCTAATCATACTTGCAAATGAGACATCCAAACACCATAAATAATACTCTTTTAATATTGAATCATGCGTCATCATTTCTGAATCTTGAACCCTTTGATACATGAGAAGAAATTGCTGATTAAATTGGGAAATGGACTCTTGAGGTGTCCTTCTTACATCAACAAAATAAAATAGTGAATCTTGTGAACTCACATTGAGATTAAATTGAATTAAGAATAAATCCTTTAGTTCAATCCATGAGAAAATAGAATTGGATGAGAGTCTTTCATACCATTGAAGCACTACACCTTGAAATGTCTTGACAAATAGATTACAAACAACATCTTCATGTTCAATTTTGAGAAAAAGCATTAGATCCTTGTAAATCCTTACATGATTTGTAGCATTTTCTCCATTATTAGGGAAGATAAAAGGAAACCTATTATGTGCATACAGAGGAATCACATGGAGACCTCCTAGTATACACAACAAACTATCCATTGAAGATAGATTTGTCCAACATCCAACTTGTTTAGTGTGATTATAACTTGAAAAACTTTGGTTCAGGCCCTCCTTGTAGTGCCACTTCTGTTGGACGTCATTTTTACATGAGACAACGGCTAGGAATTTATGCAAGTAAATTCCCCTCTTGAAAGAGTGATGTGAATCAATCTCAAGGTTCCTTCTAGGTTGGGTCTCAACCGCTTGGATAGCTCAATTGAAGACAAATGTGAATCTGTTAACAAGGAGGCCTTTACTAGTTCATATCTCAAGGAAGGCTGCAAAACAAACTTTAAAATACCATAATGTTTCTCTTTTTTGGATTTCAAATTTTAGAAGGAAAGTAATGTTAATCTAATTAATCTACCGTGACTGATTTGCAAAGGAAAGTAAGGAAGTAGGGTAACAAGAATTTGAAAGAAGTTACTGAAATGAAACTAATGGGCATAAACCAACATCACACTACTTTGCAAATTAAAACATCGAGAAGATGAAGAAACCCACAAAACAAAGATCAGAAAAAATCACAATCTTTAGTTAAGCAAATGCAAGATCATCAACATAAACGAACATAGAAGTAAGATAAGCCAAAACTCATCGAATCACAAAGCCACCATAGATGTGCACACATGTGAGAAAAGTTTATCTTAAAAGCACCAAAGAAAGATCTTCTCGATGATTCATCACAACAAAGTAATATAACACCAACAAACACCAAACTAGAATCTCAGATTTGAAATCACCATACAATCAATTGGCTCTTTGAAATAATTAAATTAGCAATTCACACATTCATAAATCTCGTAAAGATAGAAGAAATATCACACTATTATTGAAGCACGAACTATATGTATTGCATTGATGATAAATACAACCCTCATTACATTGAGTTTATACAATTTATAGAGTTGTGCTCTTATTTTCGCAGCTAGGGTTTTGACTACATCTAAAACTTGGAAATAAATCTAAACTAAAGATTACATCAATGAAACTACTTTTAAAATTAAGTTAAACTACCCGAGCAGGGAATTAAACCTCGTGCATTACAAAAATTAGAGCAAATCATGCATAAAATGACTCCAAATGTAGCTGGAACTCATGCAAGCTCTTGATGAAACTTTGTGATCCTACCCTTAATCCTTTGTTATAGCTCCTCCATGTGGACTCAATTGAAAGAAGCCCCCAAATCATGCAGAAACAATCCCATAAAAGAGATCCAGTCGACTGAAAAATCAAGTCTAAGATGACTAAAGTCGAACGATGGACGTGCCCCAAAAATCAGGGATCCCGACAGTTGCCCCGAAAAATGAAGTTCACAAAAATGTCTAAGTGTCAAAACCACTTCTCCTCCAACTTTTGACCTTTCAGACTTTTGGAGGTTGAAAAACTAGGAATGCTAAAAATTTGAGAAGGCTAAAAGTCTTGGACTTTCGGAGGCCGAAAAACATTGGAAGGATGAGAGGCCAAAAGGTCGAAAAGCCAAAAATTCTAGACTTTCAGAGGCCAAAAAACATTGGAAGGCCAAAAGGCTGAAAAGGCCAAAAAGCTGAAAGGACGAAAATCTTGGACTTTTGGAGGCCAAAAAACATTGGAAGCCTGAGAGGCCAAAAAGGCTGAAAAGATGAAAGGACAAAAATCTTGGACTTTCAGAGGCCAAAAAATGTTGGAAGGCCGAGAGGCTGAAAAGCCGAAAGGATGAAAATCCTGGACTTTCGGAGGCCAAAAAACATTGGAAGGCTGAAAGGCCGAAAGGCCGCAAAGATGAAAGGATGAAAATCCTGGACTTTGAGAGGGCGAAAAACATTGGAAGGCCGAAAAGCCAAAAGGCTAAAAATCCTGGACTTTCAGAGGCCGAAAAACATTAGAAGGCCGAAAGGCCGAAAAGCCAAAAAATTTCTAAGTGTCAAAAATGTTTTCTCCATGCAAAAATTGGCTAAGTCCCAAAACTCCATGCTGGGTAGAATTTTGGGCTTTCGGACATCAGAACTCCCAGCAACTCTGAAACTCCAAAAATCTACCAAAACTGAAAAAATGTCTAACTGTTGAAATTCTCTAAACTTGTCAAAAATTGAAGGCTTAGGGGTTTGGAAGAATGTTGGGGTGAGCTCTTTAAAACTTCTCTGGCACTTCTTGGATTTCCAAGAATCTTAGTACTCCCATGGATGTTAGCTTCCCTTGTTGTTTCTTTGTAAATTTCAAAAGGTGGGCATCAAACTTTTGCATGCAAGAATAGTTGTCAGTAATGTCTTATTGAAAGAATGACGAAAATTCTAACTATCTAAATTAATTGCACAAGGAAAAAAAGATGAAACCCTAAAGACAACAAAAAAGAACCCTAAAAAAAGGGGGTCCCCATTAGGCCAAGTGGCCAAAATGGGGTGTGTGTTGTGGAACCACAACATGACTGTTGTCATATTTTTTTGGGTAGACCTTGGCAACATGATAGACATGTTGTATCTGATGGAAGATTGCACAAATATAATGTTTGCGCCAATGGAAAGAGACAAATTTTGTTAACTTTGATTGAAGAATTTGTTGGTGAGATATGTACATCTGTGAAAGTTTGTTTGATGGAAGGTAGATAGTTTATTCACAATTTGAATAGAAATGATGTTTGTTATGTTTTAATTCCTAACAAACCGAGTGAGAAACTAGAAGATAAAGTTCCCTAAGAGGTCAAGAAGTTACTCACAAAGTACAAGGAGATCATTTTAGATAGTGTACCTAATGGTTTTCCACTGATGAGAAGTATTAGTCATTGTATGGATCAAATTCCTGGAGTTAGTTTTCCAAATAAGGCACCACATCGATTGACACCAACTGAGAATGAGGAACTCAACTGACAAGTTAAGGAGTTGTTGCATAAACATTTGATTAGAGAAAGTGTGAGTCCATGTTCAATACCATTTGTGTTGGCACCTAAGAAGAATGGAGAATGGCAAAGGTATACTGATTCTAGAGATATCAACAAGATAACAATTAAGTATTAGTTTCCTATAATGAGAATGGATGATATAATGTATTTTTTGAGTGGAGGCTCCAACATATTTTACCAAGACTGATTTGAAGAGTGGATGTCATCAGATTAGAATCAGAGAAGGTGATGAATGGAAGACTTCTTTCAAGACAAAAGAAGTTTTTTTATGAATGGTTGGTTATGCCTTTTAGTTTAACTAATGAACTAAGTACTTTTATGACGTTAATGAATGAGGTTTTGAAGAATTTCTGGGGTAAATTTATGAATGTGTACTTATATGACATTCTAATATTCATTAAAACCAAAGAAGATCATTTGTTGCACATTAGACAAGTATTATAGAAATTGAAATAGGAAAAGTTATTGATTAATCTGAAAAAGTGTTCCTCCATGAATGAGGATATTGCATATTTTTGATTTGTGATTTGAGTTGATGGTTTGAAGATGGACCCTAAGAAGGATAAAGCTATTCTTGAGAGGTCTACACCTGAGAATGTTGGTGCGGTAAGATCATTCCATGGTTTAGCAATTTTTTACCAAAAGTTCATAAAAAATTTCAGTTCAATTTGCAATGCTATGACCGAGATAATTAGAGATAAAAGTGAATTAAAGTGGACATGTGGAGCTGATAGGATTTTTGAGACTTTGAAACATAAGGTTGTTGAATTGCCTATGTTATATTTACCCGATTTCAATAAGGTATTCCAATTTGAATGTGATGCAAGTGGTAGTGCAATAGGATTTGTGTTGATTCAAGAAGGTAAACCTATTGCTTTGTTCAGTGAGAAGTTGAATGATGCTAAAAGGAAACATTTTGTTTATGGTCAAGAATTCTATGTTATTGTTCAAGCCTTGAAGAAATGGAGACATTATTTGTTGCCGAAAAATTTTATGTTGTATACTGATCATAAGGATTTATAGTATTTGGGTAGTCAGAATAACTTGAATCAGAGACATGAAATAGGTTGAGTATTTGCAGAATTTTACATATTTGATAAAACATAAGAGTGGAGTATCTAATTGAGTTATCGATGTATTGAGTAGAAGAATATCTTTTTTGACTGAAATGACAATTGAGGCTCTTGGTTTTGATGATATGAACAATCTGTATGAAATTGACCCTAATTTTTCTGAGTTGTGGAGAACGTGCAATGCACCTATTCCAAATCAACCAAGTAAGTGGGAAGACTATTTCATTCAATAAGCTCTATGTTGTTCAAAGGAATTCAATTATGTATATCAAGAGGATCAATGAGAACTAATTTGATAAAGGAGAAGCATAGTAGTGGTTTGGCTGGACACATTGGCATTGATAAGACATTGATTTTTCTTAAGGAAAGGTATTTTCAGTCAGACTTGTATAAGGATGTTTAGAAATTTGTGAAGAGTTGTGGGATTTGTCAAGTTGAAAAAGGAGTAAGTCAGAATACTGGATTGTATATACACCAGTTTCTGTTCTTGAGAAACCTTGGAGCGATATCAACATGGATTTTCGTCTTGGCTTACCGAGGACAACAAGATGTAATGATTCCATATTTTTTGTTGTTGATAGATTTTCCAAGATGGCACTTTTCATACCATGTAGGAAAACATCAGATGGAGTGCATATAGAAAATATTTTCTTAAAGGAGATTGTCAGATTCCATGGATTACTGAGGATTATCATCTCTGATTGAGATAGTAAGTTTGTTGGATATTTTTGGAAGACTCTATGGAAGAAGTTGGACACTAAGTTAAAGTATAGTTCAACATTTCATCCACAAACAGATGGAAAAATAGAGGTTGTAAATAGAATTTTGGGTAACCTATTGAGATGTTTAGTTGGAGACAAACTGAGTAATTGGGATTTAATGTTAGCACAAGAAGAGTTTTCATAGAATGATTTAGTAGATAGGAGTACTGGCAAGACACCTTTCCAGATTATTATTGGCATACAACCGAGGGGTATATTAGATATCAAAGATATTGTTGGAGAAGAGAAGAGGAGTGTTGAAGGGAACAAATTTATTGAATTTATGAGGTCATTGCATGAGGAAGTGAAACATGAGTTGGAGCAGAGTAATAAAAAATATAAGGATAGTCCAGATAGGTCGAGAAGACATAAGATTTTTGAGGTTGGTGATGAGGTAATAGTTCATTTGAAGAATGAAATATTTTTTGTTGGAACCTATAGTAAGTTGAAGATGAGGAAATTTGGTCCCTGCAAGGTACTGAATAAGTTTGATAGTAGAAATACTTATGAAGTAGAGTTACTTGATGACTTGGACATATCACTAATATTCAACATTGCAGATTTGTATGACTATCATGAGCCTGATGAAGAAGTGATAGTAATGAGTGATTATCCTAAGAAGAAGACATAAGAAATTGAATAGATTTTGGAATGAAGAGTTGGCAGAAGCACACGAGGAACTGATTACATGAAATAATTGGTAAAGTGGAAGAATAGAACAATTGAAAACTCTACATGGATTTCTCAATCTAAGTTAGATTCATATCAGGTTGTACCT
Source organism: Chamaecyparis obtusa (assembly GCA_027943335.1). Classification (NCBI taxonomy): domain Eukaryota; kingdom Viridiplantae; phylum Streptophyta; class Pinopsida; order Cupressales; family Cupressaceae; genus Chamaecyparis; species Chamaecyparis obtusa. The sequence continues at coordinate 93,998 of BSBK01013144.1, read as the reverse complement.
CACTCATGATTCAAATAATTATTTTCTTTTCAACCTTAGGTGTCTGATCTAGGAGCATCTTAGGTTCATGGAAATCATGTATCTCGATAGCTTGTTATGTGTGTTTGGTAAGTTCATTGGAGTTCTCAGTGGAGTGTTCCTATTTGTTCACTGAAGAGCTCGATTACCACTCAGTGGTGTTTTGTCTCTGCTTGGTGGTGCCTTTCACCAAGTGGCTTTTTTGTGTTTGGTTCTACTAAGTGGTGTTCTTCACTAAGTGGGTTCGGTGTGTTCTATTTTTCTTAGTGGTCTAGTTCATTGACAAGTTTAGTTTTGGATCTTCTTTCTAGGAGGACCTATGTATTTTTATTTTTGGTTATCATTTAATAAAGGGATCTCTCATTGGGAGGTGTGTGGACCTAAATATGGGTCATTGATTTCTGCAATGCTAGATCTTGAAGATTATATTTGGCCAACCTATTATGTAGCCTCATGTATAAATATAATGATCTATTCTAGGTTAGAAGGGGGAACAGGGAAGAGGAGGAAAGGAAAGCTGTAGATCAAGGATCTCACATGATGTAGGAGGACTATTCTATTTTGTAATTGATTCCTATTTGTATTGGCCACAACCGAGAAGGCCTCAAAACCTGACGTGTATCAAGTTTGAATGAATTAATATATGATATATGTTCCTCCTCTCCATTTTTGTGTAATGGCTTCCATGTTGTGATTGTGCAAGGTGGTCTAGTAATTGAGTGAGCCTTTGGCCCCATCTATTAACCCTCCTTGTCTCATATCCATAGAATGAATGGTCACCATCACAATCACAGCCACATATATAATCTTATTACCACCAAAAAATCTATTATATACATTAGATATCAGAGCTTTGAGACATAGTTTGAGTTCTTTAATAATTACTTTAGTCATAATTTTATAGACCACATTACGCAATGAAATGGGCCTAAATTGATTGATTATATTTATACAATCTATATCAAGATTAAGATCCAAAGAGATAGAGTTGATATCTTTTAACATTTGTTTATTTCTTTAAGTCTCTTAAGCCACCTCTAGAAGATCAAATTTGATAATTTGTGAAAATTCAAGTAATAGAACTCAATAGGAACATTGACAGGGTCTGGAGCTTTACTTTTACTCACATGAAATAAATTATCCTCTAGCTCCTATAAAAATAATTGATGGATGAGATCCTCATTCATCTCATTAGAAACTAGTCAAGGAATTCAATCTAAGATAGTGATTTCCTCTCCAAAACCTAGGATGGCATCCTTGTTATATAAAGCCAAAAATAATTGAGAATCCTCTATATAAATACCTCCCCTTGAATAAAGTTGAGCACCCTCTAAGGAGATAATAAAGGTGATATAATTACCATACCTTCAAGCCTTAGCTAAATTATGAAAAACAAGTGGTGTTCTAGCCCCCTTCTTGAAGCGAACCAGCCTGATATTTTTGCTTCTAAAAATCTCTTCACATGGTTCCTATTCCTCTAATTCCTAAAGAGTTATATATTTTTCTCTACTTAGATATAAGGTAAAACCTTGATCCCTGATCTTGGTGAATGATATTACCAAGATGCGACAAAACTAACATTTTATAGAAATGAAGGTTTCCAAAGCATTTTTTATTCCACCTTGTGAGCCTACACATACTCCTCTTAACAAAGGAGTAGATGGCCCTACGATAAGTTGGATTCCCTTCATTCCACCAACCAATCATTAGACCCCAGAGTGAAAGATCAAGAATGGTGGATTTTTTAAAACCATGAATGAGGTAGCATACATTTTTATTGATCAATGAATAAATCTTTTCCAATATATTATTTATTAGCTATTATTTCAGCTATCACCCAAAAAATAGTAGGGGACAAGAAATCTATCAAGCCTCTCCCAAATAGATTCTTCACCACTTCTATTGTTCTAAGTGAAGATACTATTCTTTGGTTTCACATATATTAAATTGATGAGATCACTATTATCCCTTAGGAGATTCACAGATGGGTCTAGTCTATCAAAAACTTAAATTTTCCTCCAAACTAGAAACTGTATTAAAGTCTCTAGCCACCACCTAAGGAAGAAGGGCCGCCAAGCATCGAACAAAGCTGATATATGACCAAAGTTGCAATTTACCCAAGAGATTTGCATTAGTAAATAAATAAATTTCCCTAGAGTTACCATGTGCTCCCGCACACTATAATTGGTCACAAGGCCAAATTTCTAGGAGATTTGTCAAATAACCATCAAATGTCAACTTGGTTTGTTAAATAAAAATAATATTAAGAGAATAATATTCAATCAACTCATGAATATCTATTTATCTAGGGATGCTATTCATATTCCTCAGATTCTAAGAGTTGACAATCATTTATGAGGTTGGGAGGAATGAGAAATAATGGGCTTCAATGATTCATATTCCTCCAACATCTCAAAAATTAACTTCACCTTCACCTCGTTCATCTTACATTCACCCTTTGAATATTTCTCCAAAGGGGCTTTCTTAAGGGGTTTTTGGTGTAAACCAAACGCTTTAGTGGTGCCACCATTTTTGCCAAGATCCAAACTTAATAAATTGCTAGAAGGGACACTAGATCCACCACATTACTAATATCCTTTTGGACAAGATTTCCACTTGATTGAAGAGGCTCTGGAATTTTAGGACACCAATTGGTATCTATCTTCCCATCATATAAATTATCTAAAGACATATTTTTATTATTGTTCTTTCCTTGTTTTCACAAATCTACCCCCAAGGATTTATCACTAGAGGGTAACTCAACTAAAACTCTCTCTTCCTGGGCTAAATCATGTCTAAAACATCAAATAAATTGAACATAGCATAATTTTTCCTTTCCTTCCAAGTCATATTTTGGCCTCTCCCCTATTACAAGACTTGAATAAAATGAATTCTTCCTTATCTGCATCCCCCTCAACTCTAGGAGAAAAAATCAAAGGAGGATTAGTTGCAGTAGCCACTAAAATTAAATTAAGGGTTTTTCCTTTTTAAATGCCTATATACTCCTAGAAGATACAACATATAAATGAAAGTGTCTCATAATCAAGTTGCTAAATCTAAGAAGAGGATCCTAGGAATATTTCCACAGAGCCTAGTAAAGAGTTATTGAAATCAACATCGACACATATTAAAAAGTAAGAAATTTCCTTTCTATCCTAGGCTTGTCAAGAAGAACCAACTACTTTACCAAGTAGAAGAGGAAGAGAATGGAAAATTTCACTCCTTTAAAACTCAAGTGAAAGTTGTGGTAAGAAAGCGGATTTCTACCCTAGGTTTGTCAAGTAGAACCAGCTAGTTTACCAAGTAGAAGAGAAAGAGAATGCAAAATTTCACTCCTCCATTAATCAAGTGAAATCCATGGAAGTTGAACCTAGACTAAGACCTTCGTAGGAAGCTCCTTAGAAAAATTGAGTCCCGCATATTTGGGTTTTAGGAAGAGCCCAACTTGATTATAAACATATGGCCCATCTTCAAAATCCTTATGTACACCCGCCATGCATGAAAACACAACAATGAAATAATTATTAGTAGCCATCATTATCCCAATTTCACCTTCAAGGTTCCAACTCCATCAAGCCCAAACTTCTAAAGCTAGCAAGGAGAAATAAAGCCCAATAAACTTATAAATTGAAGCATGATTACTTTGATAAGAAACATCCTCTAGGACCATCTATATTTTTATATAATAAATAGTTCAATCTAACAAGGAGGTTGACCCATATGATTTAACAACAACACATGAACAAAATATGCACTATAAAAGATAGAGTACAAAAAACTAGAGCACTAGCACATTGGCTAGTAGCCCTCCTTAAGAGTGGAAGGGCTTCTCACTCACTACATGCGAAGAAGAATGTGAGTTTGAAGAAATATTTTTATGTGCCCTTGAAAAACTATCTAGGCAATAGTGTCATTACTAGATCCAAACCACATGGGAGAACAACTAACAAAACTCTATTTGGACATCTATCAACACAACAGATGGGGTGATGAGAAAGATGTACATAGTCAACTAAAGATTGGAGCTGAGCAAAGAAGAAAGTGAAGAATGATCCACATAGAGAAAGGGTTGCACACCATTAGGAGTAGGAGTGGTATCCTCATGGATAATTGCAAGGGTGTCACTTAGATTTTCAACAAGAGCATGAATTAGATTTTTAGCATGAGGATCACCTGAATTTGTAGCAAGAGCTTTGTCCACATCATCAGTCTGTGAGGAGTCCTTAGAGGTAAATTCAGAGAGAGAATCAAAATCTTGGATGGTCAATTGATCATCAATTGCATCATTCCACCAAATGGCATCACCTTTACAATGCAAAAGAGAATAGTCTAAACCCAAATACCTATTAGAGAAGCATCATCGACACTGCCTCTAGTTGAATCACCTGGACAAGTTAATATTCAAATATCTTGAAGCATCCATTAACTTTCTTAATATTACGAAAGCCCTTTGGAAACATAGACCCTTCAGTAGTCATAGATTTTCTCAAATGTGTCAGGGTACTTGCATGCAAAGATGGAGACAAGGCCAAAATGTACATAGATTCAAAAGCCACCAAACCAAAAAGTAGCATTATTCCCCTCCATTAGAAGAAAAGGCTAAAAGGCCCAGTAACAAAATAAGGGCAAGTAGACTCGCCTCCACCAAACCCTAACTAAAAACCACCACATCCAACTGAGAACAAAGAACACCACAAAGCACAGAGAAAACCCAAAATCTAGACAATTTGCAATGGAAGAAGATGCCCAAAGACCCTAAAAACCATTAAAAAAAAAAAAAAAAAAACTCACCATAGGGAAAAATGTAGGCCTCCACTACATTGCACACCCTTAACACCCCAGATGCTACACCAAATATCACACGACACCAATAAACACTACATAAGAAAATAGAAGCAAACAATGCACTAAAAAACTAAATCATGTGAGTAGGGCTTTCCCTAGTTCATACTTCTAGACAACGTGACACATTCCATCCATTCAATCTTTGATAAAATTAACATTTATTTTGTAAATTATTATCTTATTTAATGTAACATTTTATATTTATGCATTTACACAATACTTGTTATAAATAGTTAGTAAAATTTTAAAATCAAATTTTGTTTATTATATTACAATTGTAAGTTTTAATACAATAAATGATTAGAAAATATTAGAAAATACAAATTCCATGATTTGTCAACCTTCATATATAAACAATGACAAAAACAGTTAATACAATTTATATTAATGAACTCGTCCTTATAAATAACCTCAATTTCTCATATCGCCAATTCGAAATCTTTTGTACATCACAAAGCAAGCCAAAAGAACTCTACACGTGAAACGTTTTTAAGAAGATTAAATATATTAAATACATTTTCAACTAGAGATAAATAAATGTTCATTTAGAGAGGAGCCATGATTCCTCATTCCTCATAAGTAATCATTAAGTAATTAAACAGGTCATAGACACGTTAAACAAAATTAGTAATTAAGTGATGGCACTGGCTAAATAGCCAAAATTTGTACCGCTTGGAATGTCGTGCCCCATGTCCCATTTTCCCCCTTGCATGCCATAGCCATACATGCTAGTACATAACCCACGACGGCCTACTAACAACAACTCCGACATGCCATTAATATGACGAAATGTTAAAACTATAAATATAGTAATGATAAAACTATTTCTAAAAGAAAAATAAATTAATAAAAATATTATTTCATTGTCATTTAATATTTAATATAACAGTTTTAGTTTTTATATTTTAAAATAATTAATCATTAAATAATTAAAGAGGTCATAGACACGTTAAACAAAATTAGTAATTAAGTGATGGTGGGTGCTTTGAATGTTTCGAAGGATTTTTTAATGTAACGGGGTACGTATTGGAATCTTTCATAAGTGGGATACGGAACTTTAGGGGGATTTTCTATGTAAAACCATTATAAATATCAATCGTTCAATCCAAATCTCTAGGGAAAGCGCTGCATGTGAAAGGAAGCAGGTGGCTTTGTCAGAGAATATATAAGTTATTTAAATTTATAATATTGATGAAGAGTACTCGGGTAGGATGGGAGTGAGGAAGGTTATCTATGGATTATGCGTAAACGTTATGGGGAAACATGGTGCCATTGCAGGGTTGGTTGTTGAGCAAAATATGTTCAATAAGGACGTTCTGGCCAATTTCTTTAACAGGAGGTTCTACTTTCAGACAACAGCAGTTACCTAATTAACGCCTTTTAAATATATTATTTTAGTGTGCAATGGTACATTGAAGATATGTGGAAGGGAAGTGTAATATGTGAATTAGTTTTAAAAAAATTTAGAATATAAAAACTTAATATAATTTCACTTGTCATTAGCTATTCAATATATTGTTAATATTTCGTTTTCGTAGAATTTTGTTTTAAATCAGTTGATAAGAGACCATCATAGTCATAATAGAAAATTCACTTAAATAAGAGAGTCACCTTCCAATTTATGTCCTTTTTTAAATCTTTTGGTGGTTCCCATCTTAAGTAAACCCTATTCAATTTATCAATTATTGTTAAAACATTATTATAAAATAACAATTACACCTATAAATTAACATAAACTAATTCCATCTCAAACACTGCAATGATCTAACAAAAAACCCATCTTTAGTTCTAGCATTTGTGTCATAAAAGGTAACTCATATGTGAAAATAGTACACAAGACAAATATTAACTCCTTATATGATTGGTTTGATCATAAAATTATTAAATAAAATTTCTAACTGTTAGTGAAATCCAAATCTAGAGAAAACGTGGAAGATGGATTCAATGTCAGTGAAATCTAGTTGTGAAAAACACTATCACAAGAAATATGGAGAGGCATATAGATAGAGAGGCATATAGATAGATATGAATGAATAGGAAGAGGGAGACGGAGAGAAAGAAGGATATAAATAGATAGAAAGAGGTAGTGGGGGAGATAAAAATAGAGACATGGGAGATAAATAAAATAAATTTCAAAACTTAAATCTTTTAATCTTGCTCATTCTGTATTGGTGGAATTCCATGAAATAACATACTTTTGAGGAATTATGTCAAAAAATCCACATGCTTTGATTGCGCTTGCATACTTTGCAGATATTTATGCCAAGATAGTTAATGGATATCCATAACCTATTCCTAAGCTCCCATTTTGGCACAGATGGGGAGGACGCTGCAAAACTTTGCAGATTTTTGTGCTAGACATGACATTACAATTTCTTGAAAGCTTGTAAATTCTTCTCAAAAGAGGCATTTGGTCAAGCAAGCAATTCAAATTCCTTGTAGATACTCCCACATTCTGTGTACATGTCAACTAGAGCATTTTTAATAATCATGAGCATTTGAAAGAGGCAACTACAACTTTACAGATGAATTTGAAGGCACATTGTAGGGGACTGAGGAAACGAAAATACAAGAAGAATTACAAGATCTTCCGAAGCAAGGTGGTCAAATATGAAAAAATATATTTGGAATGCAAGGAAATGCTCCATATAGTGGGTGTGGCGAAGGAAATTAATATTAGAAGCTATGTTTCAAGATAGTGGCCAAAAGTCTACAAACTCAGGTACCTCAAATATTATGGTTTTTATATATTTATAGATTATTTAATAAAATTTAATATAGCTTATCATACGAAGAGAATTATTTGAGAGTGAGAATTTCTTTAGAAGAATTCAAAAAAGAATGAGAATGGTACCTATGCACTAAACCATATTTTATTGGTGCATTGATGTGTCATGACATGATTTGTAACTTTTTAAAACTAAGGAATACATTTATTCAATTATGTGTTCTCTCATTCAAAATAACAACTTTAAAGTAAAAAATATACAATATTATCAAATATTGAACATTCAATCAACAAGCACTATTTCAATAATAATTATATATTTACTACAAATTTAGTACGTTTGTAAAAGTTAAATAACAATATAATTAAAATGCTATATAATATGTCTTAAAATTACTAAATAATATATTATTTTTTATAATACAATTTTTATTAAAATAAATAAAAAATATTAAAGTTTAAACATATAAGTAATTAATTATTAAGCTATTATATTTATTATTTTATCAATATAACCCTTAAAATTTATTAAAAATAGATTAAAAATTAAAAAAAATAAAATAAATTATTTTAAAAACTGAAAAATTAATTGCTTACATAATATTTCTTTGGACTGGCTATGGGGCCGAATATTTGCACCGAACCAAGGCCAGTGTCCGCAGACTTATATAATTTTTTTTTCTGAGATATGTATTTTTTTTTTTCAATTTGTTTTATAGTTTTCAATCACAAAATATGGCAAAAATCTACTGTTTTTATGTTCTTTTTAAAAAAATTTGGTCAATAGTAAATTTTGTAGAGAGCTTAGCGAAATCCTATCTAAAAATGGACAATCACGGTCTCCATATTTACGGCAGAGTTTAATTTTTTATATCAAATAACATACATTGCATACACTGTACATGAACATTTATTATGCCGTAGGCGTTTACATTTTGGAAAACCCTGACCTCTTTTGTATGATCAATAGTTACAAGTTGCCGAGAGCCCAATGACTATCATTGGAAGCGTGTTGGTTGTCCATCAAATATCTTTGCTTTCTCACCGTCGTTTTGTTCGGAAGGGATGCACGACCATCCCAATCATCCCACCATTGGACTTTTGCTACGTTTGATTGGCCAGTTTCTTTGGTTTCCTATTCATTCTTCCTTTTCATGATACAATTTAAAGCGTTAATATTATTGAGGGCGCTTACAGGGTGTTCTGGAAGCTCAAAATCTGCCTCTTCAATTCGTAATTCCAGTAGATATGTGGATCTCCCTTATGTACGGTGCAGATGAGAGATCGAGGGAAAATGAAAAAAAAAACCGAAGCTCCTAATCCCAAAGAAATACCCTAACCTCCCTCTCAAAGGCAAAGGGCCGAGTAAAATACCTTAATAAGAATTGTATCGCCACGGAATAATTTCAACTTTTCTATGGTTTCTGGGTGCAGGCAAACAACCGTGTTATCGTCATTAATGGCTTCGTCCACAACCAGTCGATTCGCTGCCTTCTTTCTCTCTAAAATTGTTGTGTTGAAATCCCTTTTCATTCCTTTCCTGTTAGACGTGGAAGCAGGGTTTGCAAAGCTACAGGGTGAGGGTTTCGAGAACTACATGCATTCTTATTCGATCATACTGGGCCACAACAACAAGATGTCAAAGGCGGACATAGATTTATACGATTTGGGGGGAGGCATCAACATTTCTCGCCATCATGCCATAATTTTCTATGATTTTGACATGAAAATATTCGCGCTGGAAGTGATGGAAAGGAACGACTGCAATATCAGGGGAAAGCACTACAACCCTGGAGACCTTCCCGTGAAATTATTTTCACAGGATTGGTTCAAATCGGTGAATTTCAATTCTATTTTCTATTGCCTTCAACAAGTATTGCTAAACACAGCGTCCCCCCTTTTCTGACCAGTACTTCGGTATTTTAGTAGAGCTGGAACGAAATGTAGAGCTTCCCCCGAAATACTTGGGCAACAGGCTGGACGAGAGATTCTGCCAACAACTGGCACCTGATGTGGAAGGGTGGCGCTCGTTGGGAGCGTGCGGAGCACACGCCAGAGTGCCTGACAGAGTAGTGGTGGCATTGGACAGTGTGGAGGAGATCAAGGAGGCTGCCTGTGTTGAGCTTGTTATATTTAATTAATAATTTAATAAATGATGGTTTATGTCATTTGTGAAGTTGAAATATTGAAAAGGAGATTGTTGTCAATAGAAAATTTTCAAATGGGAAGAGAATAAAGAAAATATGAAAGTTTTGCATAATTTTTTTAACAAATTCACAAATTTATGAAAATAAACAACCTTTCGCACAAAATTTAAATTTATATAAAATATTTTAGATATTTCAAAAATATTAAATAGTAATTAATTTTAAATTTTCATATTTGAAATCAAAGAATAGGATCTCACTACAATCTGGTTGCTATTGACAGAGCTTGAAGCCCATTTAGGCCTCTCACAATTTGCAGCCAAGGCCGTAATTATGTCCCTGGGGACTTCTGAAGCGGGCCTTGAAATGTCAAGGGCCAAAGTTGGAATAATCTGAGAAAGGCTAGAATAACAAGAATCCCAATCTGGCCTCTTAAATTCCAAAGTACTGGTCGGAGACAGGGGATCCCTTTTCACCTTAGAGAAGTAGTCAATCTCATGTAGAAAAGGATGCTTCAACAGTTGCGCAATAGTCCACCTTTGTTTCAGATCTCTCCGCAAGCATTTCTCAATAAAATCTCAACATTGAGGCGAAACACAGGTGGGCAAGTCTAGCACTTATTCTGTACAGGCGATTCAATAAATGGTCACTAGGGGATTGAAATCCTCACTCCAAGGAACCCTTTCAATCACCAATTCCACAACTGTGCATCCAAGGGACCAAATATCCAAAACTGGCCCCTGTTCCACCTAATTAAAAATTTCTGGAGCCATCCACAATAGTGTCCCCCTCAAATCTTTAAATTCCCTCTCTAGGACAACAGGTGTAGGCTACGTGGTGAATGTCGATGGATTTCTCATCTTCAGAAGACAACACTACAGTATACTCAACAATATCTCTTCTTTCGAGGACCCACTTAATTCATCGATGTGCATGTTGTACAATCTCTTTTGTTCTGATTTTGAGATTGTTTTGACAGTTTGTGTGTGGAAACAATGAATTGATTATAGGTGTGAACGTTGTTACTTTTTAGCATCCTTGTGTTTGATTCAAATTTATCATTAATAGATGTAAGGGTGTTACAAAAATATAAATCACAATTCATTGAAAGGTTTTTTTTTCATTTATGTTTGAATCTAGATTAATTTGAAGCTAGCATTCTCTATTGATACTTTTATTGCAAAAACAATATTACTCCAACCAACTAACCTCAAGTATTGCAATATATTTGAATAAATTAAATTTATTTGTCATGGTAAGAAAATGTGTTTTATTATGCAAATTTAAAGTGCGATATCACTCTTCAATCCCAGTCATCTTCTAACAACCAATCTAGCAAAGACAAAAGAAAATTCTAGAAAAAAACTAAGGATGTCGTCAGTGATGGAATCGTGGCTTCAACTTCACAATCTATCACTACCAAAGAACCAACATTTAATTTATCTGCTATTGTGAAGGCTAAAACTGATAAGCCTTGGGCTCCTAAGCCTAAAAGAAACTTCAATCCTCTTGGAGAATCACTTGAGAATGTTTTGAAGACTCTTCTCACTAAAAAGATCATTACTTTGCCTCATAATTCAAGACCTTACGATCTTGAAATCAAGCCTAAATGGTGGAAAGACAATCACTATTGTGATTATCATCACAAAAAAGCCATAAAACCAATGAATGCATGAAATGCAAAAATCTCATTCAAGATCTAATTTAAAATGAGACTATTGTGGTTGACTCCCCACAAGAAAATAATGATCATAAGGATTTCAAGGATTCTTTTCCTAAGTTTGAAAAGGGAGAATCTTCCAAGGCAAAGAATAATAAAGTTTCCTACACTTATGCTAACGATGACAATGTGATCAACATGTTTGAATCTTCTGACCATGTTAGAGGCAAAGCTAAAGTTGAATCATCTAATGTGGCAATGAGCTCTCAAGCTCTATTAGGAGAAGCTTTATTGTCTTCCCCTTCTCATCAAGAGATAGAAACTTCACATGATCTTGATTTGGTTAACTTGATGCAGATCTTGATGCTTGTGCTACTTGACATCTCTCATGCTCACAAGCAGATTCTTAATCAGCCCTTCTTGTAGCAAACGTTCCTAGGGACCTAGATGTTGACAAGTTCCAGTCCATGGTTGAACACCTCGCTTCACCTCCTTCTCTCACTTTTTCAGAAAAAGATGACATCTTTTCCAGTCATCCTCATAATTAACCCCTTCACATTGAAGTCTCTATTCAAAATTTTATAGTCAAGTGTGTTTGATAGATGGAGGTGTAGGTTTGAACATCTCTACTTTTTTAAACTGGTCAAAGCTCTTGGATTTTCTGAACATGTTGTTGATCCTAGACAAAAAATAATAATTAAGGCATATGATGAAGAGGAATGCTCTTCTAAAGGCATGGTAGTCTTACCAATCAAAGTGGGTCCTGTTTAGCGAGACGTCATTTTCCAAGTACTAGAAATTCCTTTGGCTTATAACATACTCTTGGGTCATCCTTAGATCCATTGTATCCAAGTTGTCCCTTTAACATACCATCACTGCATCAAATTCCCTCATGAAGGCATTGAGGTCACTAGTCTTGTAGACTCAGTGTGTGCTCCTAACAGTCCTAAAAAATTAGGTTGTATGGTTCTTCACAACAAAGAAGGATCACCTCCTAAAATAGAGTCTCTATCAGGTCATGTAAAAAGAATACTTTTCTGACCTACTAGCATGGGAACCTATCGAGTGGACACCTTCCCTCTTTCTTCAAAATCATATAGTAAATCATCTTGCTCAACTTCAACACCTATTATTCATAAGGGTACTGGGATTATTAAAGCTACAATTCCTCTATAATTGGAAACAAATGAAAATATTACCTCACTATTCAAGAACAAAGAGTCTGAAATAAAGGATAAACATGTTGAAATATCACGTCAAAAATATGGTATGGGTTATCATCTTATGAAAAAGATTGGACATGATGGAAAGAGTTCTCTTGGAAAAGGAAAAGGTCTTCATGAACCTATACACACTAAATTTAGAGACCCTAAGGATAAAACTGGGGTTGGTTATCATGAAAACAAGCTTAGAAAACCTAGCAAAAGTACTAATGCATATGAGGACTTAGAAGATGAGGATGAAGCAAAAATCCAACCTATGACTTATGAAAGGCTCCTACACATTCAGAATTCTAATCCATATTATCAAGGAGAGCCTTATGTACATACTCAAGTACCTCAAATACATGACCGTGATCCTACCTAAGAAAATATTGTTCCAACTACTGAACATACTACTAATCCTGATCAGGGGCAACTAACTAATGTCTCCTACATGTTGTATATGCCTCGGGGTATGCCTATTCTAGACTACTCTAATGCCCCTTCTATTGAGAAAGCTCCTACTACTAGGAATACACTTCCTATGATAGATGACAGAGATGAAGAACATCTACCTCCTACAATGTCTTTAACTGACTACATCAGACAATATTGAAATAGGGAGATAGACTCAAATGAATACAAGTGGGATTGTTTATATGATGCTACTATAGATATATAAGTTGATGTCATACATATATATGATCCTCCCACCAACTTTGAAAGAGGATAAAGTTATAATTCTGAAGATCAAGAAATTGATGATGATCCTATCCACCCTTATGTGGAAATCATTCCTATGGCTCCTAGGCCATCTACTTCAAGAAACACTTCAACTGCTCTAGAAAATCATGGGTAGATAAGACCCCATCCTATTATAGCTTCATGAAATATATAAAGATCCTGGATTGAAATAGTTCCTATTCATGAGCTCTTACCACTTGAGGAGGATCCTATCTATAAGAATCAACCATCTCAATTAGACCCACATAATACCCCTCTAAACTTATCTAGCTCTTCTAGGACAACTTGTGATCGACAACGTTCTATGGAAAACAACTTTCTTGATCTATCTGATTCATTCATGAATGATGAGGATGATATTGGTATCTTTACACTCGAACCTGTTGACCCCTCACCTCTCTTCCTCCCCGATCTAAGTGGCTCACCCACTTCTCATCCACCCCTCCATCTAAACTAGTCATATGAGCCTCACTCATCCATAATCCTTGAGTCTTCTGGAAGTAACTTAGGTGTGCAATACAAAAAACAAAACCCACTTATATCTCAAGGTCACCATGTCCCATCTAATCGAGATGTGACTACAAAGAGAAAATAAATATTCAAAAGACCACAAATGTCCTCAAAGAGAAAAAGAAAACCAAAACAGAAATGGATCACAAAATCTATCTTACAAGAATTGCAATCAAAAGCATCTCAAAACAAAGAAAAATCAAAGATTCCCAAGCTAAAAGAGTTGGATATAAAAGAAAAATCAAAGTTGACATTCAAGCTTCCAAATTCTCATAAGAGTGAACCCACAATAGTGGGTTACACTTTTTTGCCTAAATGGACACTAAACTCTACATTTTGAAAAAAACTTTCAGATTCAGATGCATATTTCCATTGAACTGTTTGAAATCAGAGGATGAAGTAAATTAGAATTTTTTGGGATTTTTTGTCTAGATTCTAAATATATATATATTTTTAATTGATTTTAATAGTTTTCTCTTTCTCCCATGAAAACTGGTATGGTGTTGAAAATGTCATTTTCAAAGAGTGACATTGTTTTCATAGAGCATAACTTTTTTTCTAAAATAGATATGAATGTGACTCTTTCGAATTTAGTTTCCTAACATCCATACAAAGAGCATGCAATTGGTTTGACAACATTATCATGATTATTCCATATTTTATTAACTTTTAAAGTTGACTAAACCATAATTTTGACATACCTCAACTACATAGCTTATAACTTATTGTGTATTTATCAAATTTCAAATTTATTTTTTTCGATAGAAAGTAGACTCGAAGAAGGAGGGAACTGTTATTTTTTTTTTAAAAAATCCCTTTTCTACTATTTTTCATTGAACATCAAACTCAGAGGTTTATATTTGATAAAGAACCTACATTTGATTAACGTCAAAAATAATATATACATAATAAATTCAAAAATTGTCGAATCTATAATCACTAGAAAGCTCATTCTAAGTACTTGTGCTATGAAAAATTACATCTCCTTATTGTTCCATATGATCCCCGCGCTTGAGCCCTGAAGCCATGAAATTCTCATAATTTCTTCAAAGTTTGCAAACGGGACCTAATCAGGTACTGTCAATAGAAAGTACTTTCTATCAAAAGTACCTAGTTTTGATAGAAAGTACTTTTTATCAAAGAAAGTACTTTACATAAAACAATGAAAATTACCCATTCTCGGGGACTTTTTATATAAAGTACTTTCGATAGAAAGTATTTTCTATCGAAAGTACCTAGTTTCAATAGAAAGTACTTTCTATCAAAAGTACTTAGTTTTGATAGAAATTACTTTCTATCAGAAGTATTTGAGTAAATTTGTGCTCTCATGATTTTTGGGATGAATTCCTTCCTCCAAAAAATTATAACCCACTACTATGGGTTCACCCATAACCCACTCCATTCCACCATCCTTGAATCTCATACTTTACACTCTTCACTCCATCTTGCCTTTCCCAAAAGTGCATATCAGTATCTCCACATTTCTACCGACATGACTAAGAGAATTCTAGAACATATTCTCCCTAAGCATTTAGAAAGTGGGAAATTTGATAAAGAGTTAAGACACATCCATGAGGATATTGGTGGGTCTCACTTAAATGATCATTCCTTGACTATGGACCTCTTGATATTTGGACACTATTGGTTGGATTATCTTATCACTACTACAACATCTAGTTCTGACACTTCTCATCTAGCTACTACTACAAATGGTAGTGTTCTCAAAGAGCCTCTCAATGCTCTTCCTCTACAATGGTTTTGCAGCTAAGATTTTTCCCCTGTACAACAATTTATGATCTTGAAAAAAATTCTAAAAAGCATATACTGCTCCTGAAAAGATCCTAAAAATTGTAAAATGTCCTGAAAATATCCAAAATAATAGAAAAGGAAAAAAATCATCCCAAGTGGTGAAATCTTACAATCAATGCTCCATCTATCAATGCGTAGCTAGGATTTTGCCTCCTTTCATCTATCATGCTTTCCGTTCCCTTGAACCATCTTAGACTAGAACTTGTCTTCTTCTTGTCCTTAGTTGTCATCTATCATCTGGGAGAAATCATACATTTATCTAAGATATTAGTGTTTTACCTCTTGGTCAACCTCTTGCACTTAACTTGTGTCAGTTATCAATCCTTCCCATTGGACACTTTATCAATGACACTTCTTGGTGTTTCTCAACACCCCAATCCTTTAGTGTTTCTCAACACTACCATCCTCATTTTCACAGTGTTTCTCAACACATATCGGATCTTAAAGTATCCACTGGGCAATTGCACTTTGACACTAGCACAAAGGTGTTTCCCTAACACATAGCACAAATTACATCCTAGAAAATTTAAAACGATTGAGATATGTTGAACTATTTTCTTGTGTGTTGTTTTTTATCATTAATTTTCTCTTGTTATTTCTTCTAAGGTCACTCGACGATGTCTACTTGACTAGAGATTCACGAATGGGGGTATAACCTCTTTTTTTTTTAATTTCTGCTAGCGGTGTGATTTTAATGATCCTATGTTGTCTAATAAACTAGGTGTTTGTGATAAGAGCCTCTATCATGATTAGAACAACACATATACCTTGACCTGCTTTATTTGGACACTTAGGTGAGATTGGAATTATCTCTTTGTCTATTTTCATGTGTTGTCTTACTACATTAACTTGGAAACCATGTTCAGATCATCTTGGCTCTTGTGCCATGATGCTTATGTGTGTTTCCTACATCTTATCTGATAAGGTTGTATTCATATTTTCATGGTATCTCTCACACCACTAAGGGTTTTACTAACCTTCGATGTCCCAAATGCTCAAATGATGAAAACTAATGGTCTACAAGATTGGTGAATCGACTACTACAAAGTCCTACGTTGCATTCTATTCTAGGGATGCATTTAGCTTTGCATTTCTAGTTCTCTTGAGTTATGCATTCTTTTCACAACATTATTTCTCTTTGCTAAGGTATTCGACTGTAAACCTTATCTTTGATCCTACTTTTTAGGATCAAATTAAAAATTCCAAGTCTCCTAATGTAGTTGACTATCGATGCTATCACTTCTTTCTTGCTTCCTTTTTCTTTCTGGATTTCTGGGGCTTATCTTCGCCCCTTGTACCTCATTTCTATTTTTATCTTGCGTAGGCATGACAATATAGAAACTCTTTTTGCCGATCAAATCTCCTAATATGCAAATCTAGTAACCAAACCAAATCTTAAATTGATCAAGTCAATCAAGAATAAAGCATCATCTCTCGAGGAATCTTAGCTTCATCGCTTCATATCAAGTTGAGATTCTCCACATCTCCTTTCTAAAAGAGTGTTCTCATCACTTCGTATCAGTTCACATGATCAAACATCTTTTTGATCTCTTGGGGTATATCAAGTTCATTAGGACCCATATCAATTTGGTATGATCTCTTAGATGATTAGCTATCTCAATCTCCTTGGACAGATATTCAGTCTCATCGCTTCATATCAGGTTGGATACTCTTGTCTTGCTTATCATTCTTCATTCAATCAGGTTTGGAGATAGATCTCTATCTATTATCTTGACATCATCATTCCTTGACTCAATCTATTTCCAGATCACTCACACATTAGTCAAAGAGGGGAAAATATAATCACCTAAAATTGATCTACTAGAACTTGAGCCCCCTTTTAATCAAATTGTCTCTTAGCTAAGCGTCATTGTGCAAAGTAACATAAAAAATCCCCTTTACATAATTAAATCAAAAGTATTATATCAAACTTATACTATGGTCTAATTTTTAGAGCGTGCATATTTATTTTATTGCTAAAACATTACTTTTAATATACAGTTCCTACATTTTTATTAAAAGAACACATTCACATGTGTGCATACTTAATCTTGATTAATTAGCAATTACAAGGGATTCGTGCTTTCAAATGCTAGTTTGTCTTATTCCACCTAACATTTCTCTTTTTCCTCTTAATCCTCACCACTCATCTCTACCTAACCTTGCATTTCCTTTCATCTCCTTTTGCCTCTTCATTTCATCTACTCATTCTTTTGCCAAATAATCTCCACCCTTCATTCTTGAGGTAATTCCTTTAAAATGAAGCTCTTCTCTTTCTCAAGGGACCACAATTTTTTATTTTTTTTTCATTTTTTTTTAACTCTCATGCATCCTAGCATTCTCATTTTAATCTTGTTAATTTTCATTCTTAGCTCGTAGTCTCTCTCAATTTTTATATTAGCTTCATTTCTAGCTTAATATTGCATTGCTAATCTATCTTCTTTCTTGCATTGTTCTTGCATCTCATTCTTAGATTACTAGTTGTTTGCATCCATTCTTAGCTTAATCTCTCATTTTATTAGTTTGCATTCTTAGCTTCATCTCTTAGCTTTGAATATTCCATTTTAGAGTAGTCAAGTCACTAGTCGTTCATGCCAATTTGATGAGCATCATGAGAAGGATTAAACTCGTTTCAACTAGGAAGCTATGAGCCGCTTCTTGGGATATCCTCTTTTATGGATTTCTCTCAAGTGTAATGGTTCATACAATGGTGTCTCACTTTTGATCACACATCTACATATTTAATTGTTTATTTAGAATAGAAAATGAGATAAAAAAATTTAACAAAGTGAAAGATAGTTTAGAGGATGGATATTCTTAATCTTATTTTAAGTGTTAATTTTTTACAATTCAATTTGATAATAAAATTTTCTATTACTATAGGTTGTACCTTATTTACCTCTCAATAAATAATGAAGTTTTTTGTTGTTAACTTATTGAGCGCATCTAAACTTGACATTTCGAAATGAAGTGTTTCTATGTTTTTTTTGTCCAATTTATTATCTTCCTAATACTTTTTATGGTCTCTCCATATATTTGTTTCACAGTGAAGATTATTTTAATTAATCTCTAACTGGCTGACGAATTTTACTTTCCAAGGACCATTTAGGTCTCCCCAAGTGTATTGACCCTTCAAAAAATTATATACTTTTAATTAAGTTACCAATTTCTCATACATAATTAAATTAGGGAAATACAATGTTTACCATCCATTCATTAGAGAAGCAAAGTACATATAGATGTGAAAGTGCAACCAAGTCCAACCACATTTGTAGTAAACTCCTAAATGATAACGACTTGTGTAAACAAGTGTCAAATGATCATGACTAACTAATTAGGCTTAATAAGTCTAAGTGTAATTAAATAAATACACTAACAATAAGAAACAAACAATGAAACACGGGATATAAATTGATAGCTCCCTTATAGTCCATGGCATAATATTTTATTACATAGTTCAAGACAATAAAAAATATCACAATCTACATTTATTAGCATGTGGTATAATAGCTCATCATATAATAAAAGATAGAAAACATGAAAAGTGATTAATCATTAGATCACCATATAGCAATAGAATTTTTAAAATGATAATATACTTTTGCATTGATGAACGTGTTAATAATAGTAATACTTATTTTGTATATCATGATTGTAACAAACTAAGTTTAAGCTTGAAATCAGATCAATAAGTCAATTAATACGTGATGCAGTCCTCTTAAATTCCAATTTTAAATATATACATGCTATTTTATGCTCCTTTTTATCTTATTTTTCTTGCTATTGCTAGCTAGGAGTGGGGGTAGGTGCATGTTGAGTTCTAGAACATTGCATGTTGAGGGACATCATTTATCCTTCATTCTACGTTCACAATGGTTACATAAAGGTAAGTATATTAGGTGTCCATCTTTGTTTTTTTACTTATTTCATCTCATCTTTTATGCCCGCGGTTCTTCAACTTCTTCAATCCCGACCTCAGATTGGACACTTTCAACAGATCGGATACTTTCATCAAAATTATCATGTTTGTGACATTCATCAGAATGTAGTTCCATTGACATACTATCATCTGGTAGTGGGGAAATCTCCTGTTCTGTGGAAAGCATAGCTGACACCTGTGATGTTTTTGGCCGCGATGAAGGATCTGTTACCACGCACCACAGAGCTATTTTTATGCTTCTTATTAGACTTGTAAACTCACACCCTTCTCTTTCCAGTAATTGAGGATCTATCAGCTCATGTAGACGATCTTCTTTGTATAACCTCCACGCCTGCAAACACATACCAAAAATTAAAAAACACTGTTTTTTCTTTGGTGATTAATCAGATTCAAACCAAGTGTGGATAATCCTTTTACCCGCATTCGAAGGTCCACGACATCACCATCATATGTCGTAGGGAGTGGATCCCTACCAGATACAACTTGTAACACCAGGATTCCGAAGCTGTAAATGTCCACTTCATAACTGTCACAGCGGATGAAAATGAAAATTGGCTTTAATTAACCGCATGTAGGGTTTATTTCTGGCAAAAAAAAGTAAACAAAATGTATTTGGTTGTGATATGACAAAAATTGACCTTAACATTCTATCATCCCCTGAAGACGAATCATCGAAAGCTAAAACTTTTGCGAGGCTGAAGTCTGACAGCTTTGCATTGAAGTTACCATCGAGAAGAATGTTCTCCGGCTTAACATCTCTGTGTACCCAGTACATATGCTCGTCCACAGCTTCGTGAAGATAAACGAGAGCACTGATTACTCCCAATATAATCTTTGACCTCTCGGACCAGTCAAGAACATTTTTCTTTTTGGAATCTCCTTTCTTTTTATCCTCGGTAGAATCTCCTGTTTATGATTGAATTTGTTAAAATCTCAAAGATTGCCGCTTCCAAAATGGGTAAAGAATTTAGAAAAAACGATGGGACGGAGTCGTACCGAAAAGAAAGTCACATAGACGTCCATTGGGCGGATAATCATACACCAGCATCGGTTCCTCTTTTTCAATATTGCAAAATCCCACAAGCTTCACAATGTTTTTGTGCCGCAAATGTAGCATACACCCCAACTCGTTCAACATGATTTTCATACTGTCTTGTTCACTGCTCGACGCCTCTTGGTTAGGGAACGTCCTGACTTGCACTTGTCTTCCGCTGGGCAAAGCTCCCTGTAGAAGAATGAAAGAAACTTAAATGATTTATAATATCATTCGCTACTTCGTTTCTCAAATAAAATTTGCTTGAGGAGATGAAAATTTTACTTTAAACATGTTGAAACGAGCATTGCTGCTTTTAAGTTGGTGTCGAAACCCATTACTCGCATTCTCCAGTTCCTCGAGAGTGAAGTGGATTGTGGGTATTCCTCCAGAGTCATCTTCTATGCTAAACGAAGACAACTCTCTTTTGCCCAAGCTTATTCCCAGAACTGCTTTCTGGGCAGGCTTTTGATTTCTCTGCGATCGGGAGTTACGTTCTTTGAACTTTTTAAGATATGCAGAGAACCTGAAAAAAGGTCTCTTTGATTTTTGGGGCCTCTCTACCTTACGTGAAACAGATTCGCCTGATTCCCCTTCATTTACTCGAGAGACAACGTTGCGCTCTGTTGTGCACATCTCAATACGCGAGTCTCGTGCACATGTCTCTGCTTGGGCTGCATCCTCCATCTCACCTGTCAATTCCAAATTACCCCATTAACTTTCTGTGCAGTACAGATATAATTTGTTTGCTTTACTGAAGAAGTTAGAAAAATGTACATACATTGAAAGAAATGACTGCAGCAATAAACAGACAAAAATCTCAATAAACACTCAAATATTCTTCTATTGATTCAAACGAATGCAAAAGGCTTTTTATTCACATGATCACGAATCAATTATCAAAATGCATTACAAATGTCTCAATAAATAGAAATCTTGAACAAATCAAAGAATGCCACATGCAAATTACAAACACGGAAAAAAATGCATTTACAGAGTGCTTATGGGATAATGTTTTATTACATTGAAGAATTTCATTAGTTGTGGTTGATTGCTCAGAAGAAATTCCACCTGCTTCAAATTTCAAGTCACAGGCTAAAATTAACTGCTGACACAGATAAGATGAGGAAACAAAGCTGATTATAAAAGAGTAATAGTAGCTCAAAGAATGAATTAACAGAAAAAAAAAATTAAGAATTACAACGTATCCACCAAGAACAATTAGAACAAAATCCTAACCTAAAGGTAACAGCAAGCTAAAATTTTCTTACAGTGAAGATTTTCATTTGTTGTAGTTAGTTGTTCGGAAGGAAGCCCCCCTGTCGAAACACCAAGTCAACGGGTAGAATTTAGTGCTATTGCTCGTACAGATAAGATGAAGAGATTCAAATTATAAAGTAAATGATGCAAACGTTTTCTTACAATGAAGAGTTTCATTAGTCGTGGTCGATTGCTCGGAAGGAAATCCAGTTGTTTCAAACATGGGGCCGAGAGCTAAAATTTATCGATAAAGATTAAACAAAGAGTTATCAAAGTGTAAAGTAAAAGATGCAATTTAAGTGTAAAGTAAATGGTCGAATTAAGTTCACCTGTACTATCACTGAATGGCTGTCGCCGTGAATTGTTGAAAGACGCATCCTTAATATGTATCTGAAGAGTCAGCTGGACTATTATACTATCCATCTTTCTTCGTATATACACAAGATCGTCGCGGATCTTTGTAGTGAAGAAAAACCTTCATTTAGGCAAGTTAAATATTATTCTCCTCATCTAAACTATATGCGTGTATAGAAGTAAAATATTCATTTTGGGTTTAGTGAATTTACTTCAAAATTTTCTTGTGAGCGATAAAGGAACGACACAATTTTGCGCCACTCCAGATAAGCCAAAGCGCCTCCACCATTTTTTCCGCAATTTCTTTGTGTAGGTCAAAACTATTATCTTTGAGCTGCTTCAGAACTTTAGCCAGATCCAGCATCACTTTCAGAAGGTCGAAGCAATCTCTATCATTTACAGAAATCTTGTCAAATCTTTCTAACACATTTGCTATTGTTAGAAGCCCAATCGCAGCCCAGTGAATATTCGCAACTTCTTTTATTATCTCCGAGGCCACTGAGTGTCCTTGGCTATAGAGCTTGGTAGAACAAGATTTCTGTACACAGAAAAGATGGGCAATAGAATTATCGAACAAAAACTAGGATCTTTATCATATAGAAAAAGTTTACCTCTACAACGGCCAAATCATAAATTACCTGGTCAGAGATTATCTTTGCACCCTCTGAAATGGATCCAAAAACTTTTGAAAAATCCGATGACACATGCTGCACTGTATCCTTCAGTTTATTACCACTTTCAACCAATCTGCATTTCTGTCCCTGTAAATATCAATCCTAGTAACTGTGTTAAAAGCTACCCATCAATAACTAAGGGTTTAAGTTTTTAAAGCACAATTGTTTCATGCGGAGAACAAACTTGAATTTACCTTGTCAATAAGGGCAGACATAACATCATCAATACAACATTGCAGATCTGATACATTAATTGTAATACCGCTACTAGAGGAAGACGCAGTACTGGGGGAGTGAGGAAGAGCAGCACTAGGTGGTGTTAATTTCTTAGGACCACTGTTCGAGGGTGATGTAGTGTTTGGAAACGGAGAAATAGCAGCAGTAGGTGGTGATTTAGGACCGGTGTTAGAGGGAGGAAGAGCGGCAATTTGTTGTAATTTTGGAGTAGCACTAGGTGATAATTCTGTAGGACTGCTGCTAGGAGAAGGAAGTGTAGGATTGAGTGATAATTCTGTAGGACTGCTTTTAGAGGGAGGAAGAGTAGCACTGGGAGATAATTTCGTAGGACTACTGGAAGCGGGAGGAAGAGCAGCACTGGGTGGTAATTTTGTAGGAGTGCTATTAGAGGAAGATGGAGTACTGGGAGAGGGAGGAAGAATGGCAATGGCAGATAATTTTGTAGGACATGTGTTACATGGAGGAAGAGTAGCAGTGGGTGATAATTTTGCAGGACTGCTGCTAAGTGAAGATATAGTACTAGAAGTGGGTGGAAGAGCAGCACTGGGTGATAACTTTGTAGGACTGTCAAAGGAAGATGCAATATTGGGAGAGGGGGGAAGAACTGATAATTTTGTAGGACTACTGGTAGAGGGAGGAAGAGCATCGTTGGGTGATAATTTCGTAGGAATGCTGCTAGAGGAGGGTGGAAGAGCAACGCTAGGTGATAATTTTGTAGGACTGCTGCGAGAAAAAGATGCAGTAAAGGCAGAGGGAGGAACATCAACACTGAGTGATAACTTCGTAGTACGGTTGCTAGAAAAAGATGCAGTACTAAGAGAGGGAGGAATAGTGGTGTTGGGCGATAATTTTGTAGGACTGTTGTTAGGGGAAGATGCAGTGCTCGGAAAGGATGGAAGAGCCGCACTGGGTGATAACTTTGTAGGACTGTTATTAGTGGAAGATGCAGTACTGGGAGGAGGAGGAAGAGCAATACTGCCTGAAGTATCAGCCATCTTTAGATTGATCTTCAAGTACCTACTGGATAACTAAAACAAAATCAATAGATTGATCCTCAAATGCCAACAAAATCAATAGATTGACCCTCAAGAACCTACTAAGATACCCAAAACACCAATTCTCAGTCTTGTGAAACAAATCAATAGATTGACCCTCAAAAACCTACTAAGATAAAAAAACACCAATTCTCAGTCTTTGGAAAAAAATCAATAGATTAACCCTCAAGAACCTACTAAGATATCAAAACAGCAATTCTCAGCCTAAATCAATAGATTGACCCTCAAGAACCTACTAAGATACCAAAAACACCAATTCTCAGCCTTGGGAAACAAATCAATAGATTGACCCTCAAGAACCTACTAAGATACCAAAAACACCAATTCTCAGCCTTGGGAAACAAATCAATAGATTGACCCTCAATAACCTACTAAGATACCAAAAACACCAATTCTCAGCCTTGGGAAACTTTTGGTACTAAACCCCTTCCTGCTCTGCTTTTTATAAGCACCTCTTCTCAGCGTATTGTACGGATGCCGCGTACGTGGGGCCGGCACATTTTCCAGGAAATTATGCATTTTGTCCATAGATACTTCCAGGAAGACGTTCCTTACAGTGATTTTATGGCCGACAGCATTTCCCGTATGAAATAGACAGCCTATTTTTTAGCATCACTGACTGAAAAAACAATTCAAACATTCTTAACCGTAGGCGTCCTTTTCCAACAAAGATTTGGCGTGTTATTAATATAGAGAAAAGATCTTCACGTTACCATGAAGAAGGAAGCTAAAACCCGCCTTCCAAGCTGTCTATCCAATCAGCAGTTTCAAAAGAATATATGTATAGAAAATTCAGACACTCGATCTCTAGTGAACAGCAGCAAGATCTAGCGGCTTCTTTAAATATAAGAGCTTGTGTCTAACTTTTAAAGCTTAGTCCAGTCAATGCTCAGTAAAACATCATAGACATTTTTATTTAATTATTTGACTTCAAAACAGATATCGATTATTTTGAATTCCCAAAAAGTTGCTTCAATAGCAATGACAACTCATGTTTAATTTAGTTAATTAATTATATTGAGAATGGAGGAATGAAGACAGAAAACACATCATTTTATTCTGTAGATAATTTGTAATAAAAAACCATAATTTTATTTAAGTTTTTAAAAAATCTAAAATATTTTGTGTTTACTTAAAAACAAAGATGTAAAGGTATAACTATATCAATTATTTTATAACTTATTATTTTGATACGTATTATTGATTCCTTATTAATTTAGAATTAAAAGTGTCAGTCAGTAAAAACAAAAATAATTTAATTTGAAATCCATTTACACCTTAGACTTCCTGAGCTGTATATAGCTACATTGATTAAAGTTACTTATCTGTTCTTTCATTTAATCTTACAGGTTTTTATTGTGTGGATAAGGTAAAACTAATTTATAAATGCTGGAAGAATGCTTCTTTAATGTGCCTTTACTTTGCATTCTATTGGAGTGCACGCTATTAAAATAGAAAACATCGACCCATTAATTCATTGCAGTGTTGGCTAGAGAAGATAAAGTTTTACATCCTCCGGAAAGCATTTCTATTGCTTAATTTGGCATGCATTGTTTGATTTGACACGGAGGGAGAATTTATTGTAGGCAAGATAAACACTTCCATTTTTATATGTGCATTGTTTCTAAGGCCTCATCTTCAGATATGATATTAAAGTTTCTGGTAAGCAATAGCTCATTGCCATGGAGTTCATATATATTAATTTTATTTTATTTTCATTTTGATTGAGAGCAATTAGAGGTAATGAATGAAGGCAATGCCATTTTTTCTTCTCTCACTTTATGAGACATTGAAATAATTATGTGACGAGTTTCTCTCTTTTATTTAATTTAGCTAATCGCCATATTTTTTATGACATGGGTGTAGGCATATATGAAATGGTTTTCTATTACATTTGACAATTTCCAAAACCTTGGCATTTGCAGAAGAGGGTGCCAAACTCTTAAGCTGGTCATGACAATCCTTCTAGTTTGTTTGTAAGCTCCCCATTCTGATAAGAATGGTAAACATGATTACCTAAAAACAGAATGATTTCATGGTTGCCAATGTTCTTTCATTGAATTTTAGACAATGAAAACTTCATTCTAAAAATATAGTTGCGTGTTTTTCAAAACATTGGTAATGTAGAATCAGGGACTTATATGTGTGAGGACGATATATGTAACGCCCCGCCAGGGGACCCAAGAGAAAACACTAAAATTATACTAAGTTATGCAACACATTTTTTTTTTGTGCTTGTTTCCTTTTTTTTTTTTTTTTTTTCCATAAGGACTTAGTTAATTTGTCATCTATGTGATGAAGTATAGTCTCCAAATTTGTTTCCAAAACAATATATTGGATTCTTGATTTCAAAATGATATATACATAGATGATAAGTTTAATGAATAAATGGCAAATAAATGGTTCTAAAAACAGTGATTTTCATTGAGATTATGAAGCATCAAGCTCTCTTGTTTTTTCTTCAATTTGGTTTCATCTATTGTTGAGTTGAGAAGGTTTACAAATTGAAACAATGAAATCTCACAATGTAAACTATAATTCTGATTATTTTGTTTCCTCACTCCACATTTAGAGAAAGTAAGTATGCTCTCTTATTAATGGAAATTTTGACACTAACATGGCAACATACTATGGGATATTTGAAACCTACCTGATTCTCAAAGCAGATTGATGAAGCCAGCCTCTCAACTGTGATTCCAATGTGCTCCACAAACTCAATCCTCCTCTTCTTGCTCTCTTCTTCTTCTCCAAGCTTTTTCTCTAAACTTTCATCTCCAAATCCTCATAACCAGTTTTTCCATCCTCTAAATTTTGCATACATATAACACAATAATGACTCCCTTTTATCTTACTTCTTCCCAACTTATTAATTGCACTTCTCCTACTCCTAAGGTGACATGGAAAATCATTTTTATATTATTTTCTTATATCTTTCAATTTAGAATATGCCACACTCAAGATTTCTTTTAAAATTATAAAATAATTGGTATCTATAAACATATAAAAGATATATTTATCTAATTATGATACTTATAAAAAATACACTTACTAATACATCAACATAATTTAAATAACTATCAGAGATCATACATGAGATCTACAAGGTCAAAATGCGACACCGCCATGGAACAAAACCTAAGACAATATCATGCTCAACCGGGAAAACATATATCGGATTCGTTCTACCAGGACGAATTTGATTTAGGTAAGTCAAGTATGGTCTCATCCGTGATTTTAGGATGGTTGGGTTAGGTTAGGGAATTGGCCTAGGTGCTAACTCCCCTTCTCCGCCATTGAGACATAATGACGGCACGCTCATCCTGTCAAGCCAGGGAAGTCGATGCCCGGTACCTGCAACCTGCATAAAAACCATTGCATGTACATGTGCATATATAACATACTATCAGACAATGGTAGGGATGGCTAGGACGTGTGGACCCGACTAAATGTGGGTAACTACGCCTCCTCCTCTACCATACATGCATGTCAACAGAAAAGAAAACATATATGATAACAAACTTGATACCATACACATGCGGGTATGGGGTAAGTACCAAATATAACCATCATCTAATTACTTCAATTTATACATGCATTTGAAACATCATATAAAATCCATCATTACTAGATTTAACCATCACGTAAAGTTTTGTTTCAGGTTCAACATGACAATTAACATCCAAACTATAACTGTTTAATCACACACCAAAATATAAATATAACATGTAATATATGTCTGATCTAATCAACCAAAATAAAACGGTGTCAAACTAAACATAGTATCAGCAAAAGTAAAATGCGAGGGGTACTACAATATATTTGTTAAAGGTTGATAATTACTATGCATACTTCTAGGCAGGGCTTGGGAAAGGTTGCGAATGTAGAATCGAAGGCTTAAAAGGTTGATAATTACATTGCATACTTTTAGGTAGGGCTTGGGATTATTGCTAAATGAAAGAATAGATCTCTTCCTACGAAAAGTTGTAAAGTTGTACCAAAAAAAAAATCGAACTTGTATTTGAATCTTTTGGTTAGTTTTCATGTGTGTATTTGATTTTTTTTTAAATTGTTGATGGGCTTTAATGTTTATTTCTTGTTGATTTAAAGGGAAAGCATTAATCTTGTGCTATATAGAAAGAGTCAGAGGCAATATAATGAACTAAGATATAATTAACTTATTCAATATAATGAACTAGTGATCATAAGATATAATTAACTTATTTTTGTAGTCTGCACTACTCCTTTTTCATATTAATAAGATATTTATAAGAGAATCTATAAATGCATAGATATTTAGGATTTTTAAAGGTTCTATACGAAATTCTATCATGTCAAACAAATTATGATTTTACTGTATTTAAGATTTTATATGAATCTACAAAATCGTTTAGTTATCTAATAAAGGAGAGTAAGTCTAAGTTTGAAATTCCTTCTATTGAGAGTGAAGAACTAAGAGATATTCAATCTCATCTTTTATGAGATTAGAACATTAAACTAAGCACAAATATTATAAATTTATCAATTGAAGATTATATATGCTAAGAATTTTACATAATTTTGCTGTTGTCTCTCTCAACAATTTTTTTTTATTTGTTGGAGGTTTAGATGCTTATTCTAAAAGTTAATTTTTTAGTCTTTCTACTAATCTATTCAATAAAATTTGTAATTGTATAACTACTCTTTCTAGGTAAAGAATAAGCCATTCCTATAAAATTAAAAAAGAAAAATCATTTTTTATGTTTCTCTAATTTAATTCTTTAAAAAGATTTAAGATTGTGTCTAAAATATGTGTCTATATTTATAAATATTAATAGAGTAACTAAATTATTATTTTATATGAAATCTATACAAAATTTTTTATTTCAATTATATTTAATTTTCTATGTACATATTAAGGATAAGTCGTATGAAAAATTACTAATGAAATTAAAGATATTTTATATTTTATTTAGCCGATAGGCTATTTATGGGAGCTTTGCTCTCTAAAAATTATTTTTTTGTGAAATATTGTAAGCCTCTCTAACTTAATTATTTTTGGATCGTACAAAAATTTTTGCTAAATATTCAAATGATAATATTAAATAGATATTTTTATGAGAATAAAAAATAAATGAAAAGTATTATATTTATATGGGATGTCTTATTGTAACAAGGTAGTTGATATGGCAATTTCTAAATTCTTCTTCTTGATTTTTTTACCTAGTGCATATCATCTCATGGGAGGGAAGGGAATTTTATTTGGAGTTTTCAAAATGAAATTTAAGTTGGGTATTTTTTGAGGAGTTGGGAATAGTTGATGCATTTTGATCTAGTAGTGGATTCGATCGGGTTGTGGATTCAATCTTGTTGTGAATTGGGAAGTTTAAAATGTGTTATTTACTCATCTTCTTCTTTTATTTTATATTCGCAAATTTGAAGTGTGCAATAGAAAGTATATATTCATGATGCTACTTCTTAAATGCATTGAATATTACTATCTTAAATCGGTATTTGACCTTCATTTATCCTCTTCATGGGTTTATTTTATTCCCAAACAAGTGGTAATGTTTTAGATTGTTTCTTAATTATATTTTATGTCACTCCACACATTCTCTCCAAAGGTTGTTTTTTGTCATTTTTATAGATCATTTTTTTATTCACGTGTTTCCCTATTGTGACAATTGCATTGAGAGACTTGTAGATCCACTGTTTCTACCATGCAATCTGTTTGTGAAAATTGCATTAAGAGACTTGCAGTTCCACTGTTCCATGCAATCCATTGGCATAAAAACAATCTTTAATTAATTTTTATTAATAGAAGTGGTAATTTGTTTGAAGAATGTGTGAGTAGGTTTCAACTTTAGAGTTACTTTTATAGATAAACCATGTTGTGTGATGTTTATCGGAGTTTTCATGTCCATGTCTATCTAGGTGTAGCAAACAAAAAATTATTCTTGCAGTCATAGCTTTTATGATAATCTCCCAGTTTGAGACTCTTTGTATAATGCATTCCTCTTGCTACAATCTAAGGCTACAAGAATTATAAATAAATTGCCTTTGCATTGATTTTTGTAAGTTTCCATTAAAACAAGGTTTTCTCCAATAAAAAATAGGGGATTGAAAATAGAGCATTTCCTACAAAAAAAATTTCATGACTGGTAATTTCACATTTGAATGATTGTTTAATTGTTGCTCTTTTCTTTCCTTATTATTATTATTGGTTTCTTCAGCTAGTTCAAGGAATAGTGTGGATGTTTTAGATTTTATAGTAAAATTTAGGAATTTGGTGCAAAAAAGAAATATCCTAAAGAAGCGAAGAATAGAGCCTATGAGTCAACTACCCACAGCCATTGAGATAAATAAACCATAGTTAAAAATAACCTCTACATAGACATAAACTATAAATTAACATTGAATAAAACATTAAATGGTTCACCATGCCTATCACATATTTTTATTTATGATCAACTCACTTTTACAATCAAATCTTGTGCCCAATATTTTTTTGCTTGTAAATCATGTCATTTTTTTGAGAAATTCTCAAATTATTACTTCTTTTGTTGATGCCTTATTTTGTAGCAGACACATTGGTGGAAGTTTTTTTTTACAAGTATACAAATTTTTGGTTGTTTTTTTCAATCTTGCTAATATCTAACAAATCTCTATTTTTTCTTCTATTTTGCTAATCCATGTTTGATAATCTTTAATAGTTTTATATGCTTTTTCTAATTTTAACTCTTTAAAAATCCTATGTTTCTATTTTTTTTCCATAATCATTTTGAGCATGGTTACAAAAATTCTGGATTGATAAGAGTTCTAAAGTTTTTGATTAATTTGAATGTAATTGAATTTCTTTTGTTTATTTCTCTTTTCAATTGTATCTTGAAAACAAATATTTGAATGATCATCTATAATTTTTAGATTTCATTCTATACATCATTAATGGTCATTTGCACATTTCTTTTAAATATAATTTCCTCTCAGCACACCATTGTATGCACTAAAGCATGCAATTTCTAGTTTAAATGTATCAATAAAAGTATACTATTGTACCATTAGAAATTGTAAGCAGTTGACATGTGTGTATAATTTCATCATTGTTTAGCACCCATCTTAGTCTATTTTTGTAGTAGGATTTCATATGTCACTTAATAGAGAGGCCAATTCAAATATAAGATACTAATTTAATTTTTTTAAATATTTTATAGAATATCATTTTTAATAGTTAAATACTAACTTTCACTCATTTTTTGGCAAAGTGGATATAGCACATTTATTAATAAAAAATATTTTAAAATAAGTACATAAAGAGACCTATAGAAATAAAAAGATGAAGAGTTTGATCCAGATCATGGGAGTAGAGTGTAAGAGGCCACACAGAAAGAGTTATAAAATAGAAGTAGCTAGATGGCTCTAGGAGAAAACCATAATCCACAAGAGTAAATACATGTTATCCATGAAGGATTGAGAGAAAAGATCAAACAAAAAGTTAAAGAAAAATGCTAGAAACATAAGCTTGAAAAAACCATATACAACCATAGAAATCATGACTACACCAGCAAATAAAAGGGGTTGGAGTTCTAGTAGAAAATAATTCATAATAGCGATGAAAAGATAATCTTTTTAATTTCATGCATATCAAAAAACATTGTATTACTAATTTGTATATTTTGTATGTATCCTTAGTAAAACAATTATTTTTTAATAGTTAAAAATTAATTTTATTTGAATAAATCAGAGGGATCTTACATATTAATGTTTATTTATTTATTTTAATTGCATGGATATAAAAACATAGTTGTATGCAAAATATATGTCTAACTATTATAAATGAAATACTAACTAATCTAAGTGAATAAATCAATCTAATTGCAGCACAATGAAGATTACAAATGATCAAATAAACTTAAAACAAGTTTTACCTTCACTTACTCATTGTAGCTTGTCTCCATTATCCTCCTAGCCTTGATTCCTTGGATGTGTTGAGTGTGAGGCCCACTTTCGGCCCACATAGTGATCCTGTTTTATAGATATTAGCCTATCATTTTGATTATGTTTTTAGAGATACTTGGACTCTGTCGACTACTGATATACTATGTTGACTCGTTAGACTATTCATTTTGATGATTCTGCATATGGGATCCATAGTGTGTGTGGATTTGGTTTATGTTATTATATGATGTTTTGTGAACCGGTGATCTTGATGATATTTAAATTACGTTATGGAATTTCATTTGAAATGTGCAATCAAATCATGAATATTATATGCAATTGACGTATGAGTTGAATTATGCAATTTAATGTTTAAATTTCGCTATATCATATATGTTATTGTAATGGTTTTCTTCCTTGAATTACTGATGCTGCATTTAGGTATTGCAGGTGGAAGGACCATGGAAACACATTTGGGGAAAGCACATTGAACATAGGGTAACCAGTTATACCAAGGCCCCGTCTATTTAGAGACCTGAGGCCTCGTTGTTAAGTAATTTATTTTGTAACAGTAATTTGAATGTTTGTATGTTATGTGTTGTTATTCTGGATGTACCTTTCGCAAAATGTTATTTTGTTAAGTGTCGCTTGACACTAATGTTCAATGTTATAAAGGTACGTCGTGTGTTGTGTGAGAGCACTTGCTAGGAGTTTTAGGGATATCTTAGCACTCCTTTCTACCATAGGAATCTTTATGCAGTCTCATTCCCCATTTCTGATGTTATTTCTCGACATGGATTTAGAGGGTTTATTATGGCCTTAGGAGATAGTTTTATGCAAAATTTGTTAACCCATTCCATGTACCCATGGGTTAGGGGTATTTTCACCTTATTTTTAGCCTAAAATTGACTTTTAGACCCTTTTAAAAATTCATGTGCAACCTTGAACGGATTTGCAACTTGCTTGAAGGGCCTAATTAATGAGGTTTGTTGGGGTAGGTTTTAGAGGCCTTTTTAGAGGAATTTTGGCAAAAGGATAGGGCATTCACCCATTCTCTATTTTTTAGAGAGTTCCAGAAAGTTAGAGGAAAAGCTTGGAGTTTGCATAAGGGCTCAACAATCCTTCCATTAGCATTGGACTTGAGGTAGGAAGCCTTGCTCTCATGGTTTTGGAAGTTGTATATGTTTTGTGTTGATGTTTTGAGCTCCCCATGGTTGGTCATGGAGGAAGCTTGCTTGGTTTTATGTTGTGTTTTAGCTTCCCATGGTTGGTCATGGTGAGAGCAAGCATGCAATGTATTTTCTTTGTAATTTGGATTTTGGGTTGTATCTCTTGGACTCACTCACCCTTGGGAGGGAAGAGAAGTCAAGAGGGGGTGTGAGGAGGCAACTCCATGTGTAGAGTCTCCTCCATGTGAGAGGAAAGATGAACTTGGGTGAGTGATTTTCCCCAAGAAACCTTGCATTTAGCCCTTGTGGCAATGGGGGTATAAGGAGGGAAGAATGGCCATGTGAGCCTTGTATGAAATAGAAATATTTGGGTCCATGTGTGGCCTTGTTTTTTTATGCAATGGTTTTCTCCATGATTTGCCCACTCACACCCCATAAAGGATATTCATGGAATTCCTTAGTTTTTACCTTGAGGGATTTTGGGTTTTTCATATGTTTATGTTCTTGTAGTGTTTTGTGCATGAGTGTTTGTTACCCGTTCATTGTGGTTTCCCCAAGCTCGGGGGTGGCCTCATGAGAGGCCTAGGATGGGAGGTGAGCATCCCATGGTTCCTATCCTATTTTTTCATGACAGGTTTTGAAGTCAAGGTTCAAGTGAATGAAGTTGGAAGGAGCTCAATTCCTTAGTTATGCTTGTTGGAAGAAACCATACTTTGATGTATGAGCATAATTGGGAATTGGTTAACCTCACTATAGAATAACGCTAACATTATCACTTTTATCCTTCTTAAAAAAAAATTTGTTGGTTGTGTTTTGACCCAAACTTTTGGGCATCACATTGAGCTCTCAGATTTCCAAATGAAGCTCCTTGCCCAAGATGCTACCAAAGTGTGGAGATTTGTGTGATTGTTATGCAAAATAGCCTAAAGCCAATTATGAAACTAATGGATGAGATGATATGAAAATGATTTCAAAAGTTCTTGGATGTTTGAATGCTTGAAGATTACTATGGCATATTAGCTCACAAAGGGGAAATGAGGCTCCTTTTATATATTTTTGGAGGACTCAAGCCTAGGTCGCACAATCCTAGGGTGGAGATTGAAAGGTGGAAGATCCTAGGGCTATGATTGACTTGGTTGAAGGAGTTGAGAGAAAGAGGGATGTAGTTGGAATGTGAGAGAAGGAATAGGGAGGATGTTCCTCCTACACTGACATGGAAGAGAAGAAGGTGGAAAAGAAAGACACATTTCAAGTGTCTCACAAAGACCTTTGAGAGGAAGGGGGAATGAATTTTTCCTCATGAAGACTGTTGGCACAAGTGTCCCATGAGTCACCTTTGACTCTTTGAGGTGGCTTGAGAAGCTCCTTAGGAATAGGATTTGCTTCTTGACTTAGTGTAGGGGAAGACATGTGGTCATACGACCAAGTCTTATGAGGCCACATATCCCTTAAAAATACAACATGTGTGGGTGAGGATAATGACTTATTAATAATTAATAATAATTAATTATTTTAGCCAAGGTCATGTGTTAGGCGACTAGGTGAATAAGGCAGACTAGGGGACTTAGTCATATTCGGTGATTGTATAATTGATTAAATCACTTTAATAAGACTATTTAGAATACTTGGGATAGGAGAATAAACTATAGAGAATTTATCAAATAAATTGAATAATTTATTTAATAAATAGAGGAAATAAATCTTAATTAAATAATAAATATTTAATTAATTCATCAAGTCATTATTAATTAAATAATAAATATTTAATCAATTAATGAAGTCATTTTTTAGTGTATACATTTTGCCCCTCTTTGAAGTAATGTGCTGGTCACATTGTTTCAAAGAAAAATTCAAGCATTTTGGCCCCTGCCCCAAACAATGTCTCAAACGACCTATGCATGCCCCCTCGAGAGATTGATTTACAAAAAAAATTATGTTATTTGATTTTTTTTTATTTTTGTATTTTTTTTGGATCGGATTGACAATCAATCTCATGAAAACATTCAGAAGAAATATGGGTGAAAACATGGTGAATTGGAAAGAGATCAATAGGTAGGGTCCACACATCAAGCAAAATGGGTCCACAAGCTATATATAGGGCCAAGGGGTCCACAATAGGGTCATTGTGTACACTTGTCATTTGGAGATTGGAGCTTGAGAGAGAGAAGAGAAAAGTTGAGAAGATGTCATTCCCGTTGTTAGATCATCATTTTGAGAGGGTTAGGCACTTCTAGAGGCTGCCAAATTCAAGAGAGTCGGTAGGTGATTCATCCTACTTAGTTAATTTGTAAATTTTTCCATGATTTGATGTAATTTTTAGTATGTTTAGGTTAAATCAATCTATAGGTTAGGATAGGAAAATTTTAGTTCTTAGGCAAAGAATGAATTCGTAGTTGAGGCGTATGTATGCACAACAACTGTTAACATTTGTACAACAAATGGCTAGTTCTGCGCATTTGATAAATAAATGTGCACAAATGTAGTTCAGCGCATTTGTCACATGTGGCTGGATAAATTGTTAGTGTAGTTACACATTAGTGTTTTCTACACAAATGGTAGGGGTTGTTGCACAAACATTTTTCTATGTTGCGCATTTATTTTAGATGTTAGAATTTGGAAAATAAGAAGTTGAATTAGGTCAGACTAGATATCAAAAGACTAATATGATATGTCAACTTGGTAGTTGATCAATTGTGTCAAGATAGGTAACATCATAGCATGGTCGCTAGTTAACCTTCCTATTTGTAGATAATTGATAGAATTGTCTATGGGTACATGTGATAAACATGTATTCGATTGATAGGATAGGATAGATAGATAGATCAATTTGTTTGAAATCTGATAGTTGGATTGGTTGATGTTCATTATAAGAGGATATTATGGATACTCTCATGTTGTGGGAGAGATATCTTGTGACTTAGAATCTGAGGCCAGCACTGTCAGAGACGGACAAGCTACTGATTGGGGCAATAGGATTGTACCACATCATTTATATGCCTGAGATTCAGGCAAAATCTGAGCATGCTGACAGCACTAGCAGATAGATGGCACTCGAAAACAAGGACCTTTCATCTCCCCATAGGAGAGATGATGGTTACATTAGAAGATGTGTATCACATCCTTTGGCTACCAATTACCAGAGAGCTGGTGTAGTATGATCGGCACAATGATTTAGCAAAGTGTAGATTTTTTTTTGGGGATGACGACATTGATGAGTCAGAGATCAGTTGGGAGGACATGGTTGATTTTTATGAGCCACTTTCTATTGTTTTGGTCAGAGCTATCAAAGGCTTCATTTTCCTAGATCGATGGTCTCATTGTTTCATAGTTGGTTGGGGCCACACACTACAAAGGATGATGGGTGAGGGGACCTATTTTGCATGGGGGGTGTTCTTATTAGCGCATCTGTATCATGATTTTTATTAGGTGGTATACCACAAAGGTGTATCTTTATCAGCAGGTGTTACTTTACTCCATGTATGGCATGGGAACACATTGTGATTACATGACCTACAACCATGTGATTTTGAGGCGTTGGGCAACTATATATATTTCTTTATGCATCTATCCAATCTCAGCATAAGTTGGGATGTCTAGAGTTTTAGCGTTACACATTTAATACCATTGATGTTGTGATCTACAAACCCTACCTTGGGTATGAGCTGTGGGAGGATGAGCATCAGCTCAGATACTGCTTCAAGTCCTAGTGGTTGATAGGGAGGGCTCCCTATATTATAGAGCAACATGCTGTTAGTCAGGTCCTATGATAGTTTGGAAGGATCGAGGGGATACCTAAGGGGGTGACAGAGTTTGCATGTACTCACAAAGAGAGAGATGTGATTGGGGACCTATGGCATCATTTGAGATCACTTGGCAGGAGTTCTTAGACATGTTGTTTCAAGATTGTCGATGAGATAGGTGTTCATAGACCCATGTGTGACTACAGATTATGAGAGACTTCTCAGGGATCATCCATTCCCAAGATTGATTGATCTAGCAGAGAGGCCACTGGAGAGGGATGGTGGAGAGAGATGCCGAGAGAGGCAATGAGGCCATGACAAGAGAAGTCAAGGGAGAGGTAGAGGTGGTGATGGTGGTGATGGAGGCCTTGACAGAGGGAGGGGTGAAAGAGCTAGGGCTCTCATGAGAGATGAAGGTGTGTGACCCTAGGGGTCGATTCCACCCCCTGTGAGACAGATGCGATGATAGCTACTAGCACTGATGCTCGTAGGTGCCCCTATACAGGTTGATCTAGGAGTACAGGTACAAGTTCCTACATAGGCAGCACAGATACAAGCCCCAGTACAGGATTATGTAGATGATGTACTTGGTCAGGAGGGACTGATACATAGGGGTTTCATATAGGACAACATACAAGATGAGCAGATGCTCAACATAGTTGGACAAGATATTTAGATGCCTGATGTCGGTGCCCAGGATGAGTAGGTAGACATGGATGTTGGGGGTCAGGATCCTTATCTATAGAGAGATACTACAGAGGTAGAGGATATAGATATCTATGCATTTCTAGTCAGACTAGCAATGACACAAGTATAGGCAGACTGTGTCCCAAGACTAGAGAGACGGGTGGAGAGATTAGAGGGTGAGATTGTAGAGGTTAGGCAGGAGCGAGATGTTTCCATAGAGAGACTAGGAGAGGCAAACACTTTACTGGATGAGGTTGAGTTGACTAAGGCATTGGGACCACATGCAGACAGCCTATAGGTGAAGATGCAAGCTAGTAGGGAGATCACCTACTAGAAGGAGGCCTA
Organism: Chamaecyparis obtusa; assembly: GCA_027943335.1. Taxonomy (NCBI): domain Eukaryota; kingdom Viridiplantae; phylum Streptophyta; class Pinopsida; order Cupressales; family Cupressaceae; genus Chamaecyparis; species Chamaecyparis obtusa. Next base: position 55,930 of record BSBK01013144.1, on the reverse strand, counting down.
TAGATAGACTGTGCTAGGGATCAGTGGATTGGGAGCTTCAGAGAGAGTTCTTATGGAGTTAGGGCAGTTGTACATCATAGGCATGGACCAACCGGCAATGGAGGGGCATCATCATGTCTTTCAAGACCTCCCACAGGTTTAGGAGATCGAGCAACACTAGTACCATTTAGTGCATCATGCAGGCATAGACAGGCTGAGTTTGGAGGTAGTGGGTCTTAGACACTATGTATACACTTTTATATCTGTAGCATCATTGTATCAGTATTTTTTCATTATGTTTATGATTTGATGGACATTTCTAGACACATTATCATTTTATGAGATATCATCAGACATTTGGACATTTTATTTTATTTTTATGGACTCTATATGGTGGACTATTTATGCATGATGATGTAATTTTATTATGATTTTCTTTGATGATTATATATACACTATTAGCTTGTGGTGACTGATCAGGAAAGTACTATCCAAGAAAGTACTGTACACTTTTCATTCATCGTGGGGTTTGGGTTAACTCGTAAATGGATTTATAAGATAAAAGAAGAGGATGGAGGTAAGAAAATATTTAAAGCCAGATTAGTCGTAGAAGGATTTGCACAGAAACATGGTATTGATTTTGATGAGATATTTTCTCCAGTTGTTAAAATGACTTCTATCCGTATTGTTTTAAGTATTGTGGCTACTAAAGATTTGCATTTAGAGTAACTTGATGTTAAAATAGCTTTTCTTCATGATGATTTGGATGAAGAAATATATATGGTTCAACCACAAGGATTTGTGGTCAAGGGTAAGGATAATTTGGTCTGTAGATTGCAGAAAAATTTATATGGCTTGAAGCAAGCACCTCGGCAATGGTATATTAAATTTGACACTTTTATGAATGAGCATGGATATAGTTGGTGTCACTCTGACCATTGTACTTATTTTAAGAGGTTGGATGATGACAGCTACATTATTTTTTGTTTATATGTTGATGATATGCTTGTACCTGGGTCTAACATGGATCACATTAAGCGGTTGAAACAACAGTTAGCAAAATCTTTTTCTATGAAGGATTTGGTGGCACCAAAACAAATCCTTGGTATGAAAATTTGCAAAGATAGGAAAAATAGGAAATTGTCTCCATCTCAGGCTGATTATATTGAGAAGGTGTTGAGACATTACTCTATGGAGAATGCCAAAGCTGTTAGCAAACCTTTGCCTGGTCATTTGAAATTGACTAAGGATATGTGTCCCAAGACACCAGAAGAAGAGACTAAAATGTCTAAGGTACCTTATGCTTCAGCTGTAGGGAGCTTAATGTATGCTATGGTATGTACTAGGCCAGATATTGCACACGTAGTGGGAGTTGTTAGCCAATATATGAGTAACCCTAGTATTGAGCATTGGAATGTAGTCAAATGTGGCAAGGAGTATGAGGTTGCATGCTAGGCTACCCAAAAATATGTGGGCAGAGGCTATGAACACTACTGTTTAATTAATCAATAGAGGCCCCTCTACTCCTTTGGACTATGGTATTCCAGAGGAAGCATGGAGTGGTAAGAAGGTGAGTTATTCTTTTCTCAAAACCTTTGGTTGTGAAGCTTTTGCACTTATAGATTTTGAAAACAAAACCAAGCTGGAAGCTAAGTCAAAGAAATGTGTATTTGATGGATATGGCATTGATGAATTTGGTTATAGGCTTTGGGATTTTGAAAATCATAAAATTGTAAGAAGCAGGGATGTCATATTCAATGAGAAAGTATTGTAAAAAGATCTATTGCAGCAACATGAGAAGAAAGAAAATGACTATGTAGTAATGGATGATACTCAACAAGTTCATGTTCTAGTAGTTCCTTATGCTCTACAACAATAGCAAAATCAAATACCACACACCACAGTGAATGTTAGAGGGTCAACAAGGCTAAGTAGACCTCCAGAAAGATTTTGTCCATCTTTGTATTCTATTTTGTTAACAGATGCTGGTGAACCTGAATGTTATAATGAAGCTGTGCAGGTGGATACAAAGCTTCAGTGGGAGTCTGCAATGATAGATGAAATGGACTCTTTGCTGAAAAATCAAACATGGGATTTATGTAAGTTACTTGCAGGTAAAAGGGCTTTAGAGAATAAATGAGTTTATAGGATAAAAGAAGAGGATGGAGGTAAGAAAAGATTTAAAGCTAGATTAGTCATAAAAGGATTTGCACAAAAACATGGTATTGATTTTGATGAAATATTCTTTTCTAGTTGTTAAAATGACTTCTATCCGTACTGTTTTAAGTATTGTGGCTACTGAAGATTTGCATTTAGAGAAACTTGATGTTAAAACAACTTTTCTTCATGGTGATTTGGATCAAGAAATATATATGGTTCAGCCACAAGGATTTGCGGTCAAGGGTAAGGAGAACTTGGTGTGCAGATTGCAGAAAAGTTTATATTGCTTGAAGCAAGCAGCTCGACAATGGTATATTAAATTTGACACTTTTATGAATGAGCATGGATATAGTCAGTGTCACTCTAACCATTGTGTTTATTTTAAGAGGTTGGATGATGATAGCTACATTATTTTATGTTTATATTTAGATGATATGCTTGTAGCTGGGTCTAACATGGATCACATTAAGGGGTTGAAACAACAATTAGCAAAATATTTTTCTATGAAGGATTTGGGGGCAGAAAAACAAATCCTTGGTATGAAAATTTGTAGAGATAGGAAAAATAGGAAATTGTCTCTATCTCAGGCTGATTATATTGAGAAGGTGTTGAAACATTTCTCTATGGAGAATGCCAAAGCTATCAGCACACCTTTGCCTGGTCATTTGAAATTGACTAAGGATATGTGTCCCAAGACACCAGAAGAAGAGACTAAAATGTATAAGGTACCTTGTGCTTCAACTGTAGGGAACTTAATGTATGCTATGGTATATACTAGGCTAGATATTGCACACGTAGTGGGAGTCGTTAGCCGATATATGAGTAACCCTAGTATTGAGCATTGGAATACAGTCAAATGGATTCTCAGTTATTTGAGAGGTACATCCAGTTAGTGTTTACACTTTGAGGGTTCTACTACTACTGTGCAAGACTATGTTGACTTAGAATTGGCAAGAGATATAGATAGTAGGAGGAGTACTACAGGTTATGTATTTACTGTTGGTGGGACAACAGTGAGTTGGATTTCTTGACTACAAAAGGTGGTTTCTTTATCCACTACAAAGGCAGAATATGTTGCTACTAAAGAGGTAGCCAAGGATATTATATGGCTTCAATTCTTTATGGAAGAATTGGGACATCCTCAGATGGGTAATTTTCTACATACAGATAGCCAAAGTGCCATTCATCTTGCGAAGAATTTTGCTTTGCACTCAAAGACAAAACACATACAGTTGCAGTATCATTTCATTCAGTCAGTTTTGGATGATGGGAAGTTAAATCTGGAAAAGGTTCATATAGATGATAATCCAGCAGATATGTTTACAAAGGTATTAACAAGGGAGAATTTGAACTCATGTTCAGCTTCAGTTGGTCTACTAGACTAAACAAAATAAAGGAACAGTTGAGTCCAAGGTGGTTGGATCTAGTGGGAGCCTCACAGGGTAGCAGTTTAGCTACAAGATCAGTCTCCAAGTGGGAGATTATTGTTTGGTGTGGAGTCTGATAAGTCCCTAAGTGGGAGATTGTTAGCTTGTGGTGACTAATCAGGAAAGTACTATCCAGGAAAGTACTGTACACTTCTCATTCATCGTGGGGTTTGGGGTTAAATCATCAAGCATTATTGAGTTGACATGTCAAACATTTCCCTAGGTTGACTCGTCAAGCCTTTTCTTAGGTTGACTCGTCAAGTATTTTAGGGTTAACTTGTTAACCAACATAAGCCTTATTATATTGGCTTAGGGTTAGGGATTTCATTATGATGTATGATTTTAGTACTTGCAACAGAATTGAGCTGTAAGGGATTATAGATTGTAATAAGGTTGTAATCATTGGATAATAATAATATTGGACTCACTGTTGGTGGATGTAGCCTAGGGATTGGGTGAACCACATTAAATCTTTGTGTCTTATGTTCTTTTCTATGTGGTTTATTATTTTCTGATATTGGTTATATTTGCACATAATTGATATTTCTGCCTTGTTAATCCTAACAAGTGGTATCAGAGCCAGGTTGTTTTTCAGTTATCCTCTGTAGGAAGATCTCATGGTTTAGTGGGAGTCTCACGGTTGAGTGGGAGAAATGGTAGACGAGGGTAGGTTGAAGGTTGATAAGTTTAATGGGCAGAACTTCCAATTATGGAAGATGCAAATGGAGGACTATCTCTATCAGAAGGATCTATGGCGGCTATTAGAGGGAATAGCCAAGAAAGAGGCAATAGTGTCTCAGGAAGAATGGGATATTTTGGATAGGAAGGCACTAGGGAGTATTCATCTATGCCTAGCACAATCAGTGGCATTCAATATTACTAGAGCAAGGATAGCTCAAACTCTGATGGAAACCCTAGCGAAGTTGTCTAGAAAGCCTTTAGCTTCAAACAAGGTATTTCTTATGAAGTGTTTATTTAATATGAAAATGGTAGAAGGTGGATCAGTCACTGATCATTTGAATGAGTTTAATATAGTTACAAGTTAGTTATCCTCAGTTAAAATTACTTCTGATGAACACATTAGGGCTCTCTTGATTTTGTGTTCTTTTCTAGAAAGCTAGAATGGCTTGGTAATGGCTGTTAGTAATTCAATTTTTGGTTCTAATACCCTAAAATATGATGATGTTATTGGTGTTATTCTGAGTGAGGAAATTCGTAGGAAAAGTTTAGGTGGATCCACATCAGGAAGTGTCTTAAATGCACAAAGCAGGTGTAGAACTAATGAGAGAGGAAACAACTCTGGAAATCATGGGAAATCAAGAGGAAAATCAAAGGGAAAGCAGTCAAAATCCAAAGGACCCAATGATTGCTGGTACTGTGGAAACCCAGGTCATAAGAAGAAAGATTGCTGGTTTTGGAAGAATAAAGAAGGAGACAAACAAGAAGGAAACAAGGAGGCAAATGTGGTAAGTAATAAACCTAAAGAGGATGCCTTTCTTCTTTCTTTAGAAATTATTGATGATTCATGAGTTTTAGATTCTGGGGCTTTATTTCATGCTACACCCCATAAAGGTTACTTTCTTGATTATGTCCAAGGGGATTTTGGGCTAGTTTATTTGGGAGATAATGAACCTTATCAGATAGTAGGAAAGGGGAAAATTAAGATTAAGTTGTAGAATGGGAATCATTAGCTACTACAAGAGGTAAGACATGTTCCAAGGCTGAGTAGGAATTTAATTTCAGAAGGGCAACTGGGTGATGAGGGTTGCACAATTACTTTTAATGATAGAAATTGGAAGGTTTCAAAAGGTTCCTTAGTAGTAGAAAAATGTGTGAAAGTAGGCACCTTAAATCTTTGTTGATGTCATACTGTTCCTTCTACTTTAATTTTTTCAGAAGATAATGAATGTTCAGGAACAGTGGCTACAGTTGAGTAGGAAGAACATCAAATCGTTGCTGTAGATTCTAACATAGCACTGTGGCACAACAGACTCCAGCACATGAGTGAAAAAGGTATGAAATTTCTTCATTCAAAGAAAGTTTTACCTAGTCTAAAATTTGTCAATATGGATTTCAGTGAAAGTTGTGTTTATGAAAAATAAAAGAGAGTCAGTTTTTTAAAGAGTGGGAAGGAAAAGAAAAATGAGAGATTAGAGCTTGTGCATATAGATGTATGGGGACTAGCTCAGGTATCTTCCCTTGGTGGCTCTCTGTATTATGTTACATTTATAGATGATGCAACAAGAAAAGTATGGATTTATTTCCTTAGACAGAAATCTGATGTATTTCAAATTTTTAAGAAATGGAAATGCTTGGTTGAGAATGAGACTGGTAAAAAGTAAAAATGTCTTAGATCTGATAATGGTGGTGAGTATTGCAGCACAAAATTTAAAGAATATTGTTGCTCTAATGGTATTCATAGGCAAAAAATTGTACTAAGGACTCCACAAGAAAATGGAGTGGCTGAACGCATGAACAGGACAATAATGGAGCGTGCAAGGAGTATGAGGTTACATGCTACTCTACCCAAAAATATGTGGGCAGAGGCTATGAACACTGCCATTTATTTAATAAATAGATGCCCCTCTACTCCTTTGGACAATGGTATTCCAGAGAAAGCATGGAGTGGTAAGAAGGTGAGTTATTCTTTTCTCAAAACCTTTGGTTGTGAACCTTTTGCACTTATAGATTCTGAAAATAGAACCAAGCTGGAAGCTAAGTCAAAGAAATGTGTATTTGTTGGATATGGCATTGATTAATTTGGTTATAGGCTTTGGGATTTTGAAAATCATAAAATTTTAAGAAGCATGGATGTCATATTCAATGAGAAAGTATTGTACAAAGATCTATTGCAGTAGCATGAGAAGAAAGATAATGACTATGTAGTGCTAGATGATACTCAACAAGTTCATGTTCCAGTAGTTCCTTATGCTCTGCAACAACAGCAATAACAAATACCACACACCCCAGTGAATGTTAGAGAGTCAACAAGGCTAAGTAGACCTCCAAAAAGATTTTCTCCATCTTTGTATTCCATTTTGTTAATAGATGCTGGTGAACCTGAATGTTATAATGAAGTTGTGCAGGTGGATACAAAGCTTCAGTGGGAGTCTGCAATGACAGATGAAATGAACTCTTTGCTGAAATATCAAACATGAGATTTATGTAAGTTACCTGCAGGTAAAAGGGCTTTATAGAATAAATGGGTTTATAGGATAAAAGAAGAGGATGGAGGTAAGAAAATATTTAAAGCTAGATTAGTCATAAAAGGATTTGCACAAAAACATGGTATTGATTTTGATGAGATATTTTTTTCCAGTTGTTAAAATGACTTCTATCCATACTGTTTTAAGTATTGTGGCTACTGAAGATTTGCATTTAGAGTAGCTTGATGTTAAAACAACTTTTCTTCATGGTGATTTGGATCAAGAAATATATATGGTTCAGCCACAAGGATTTGCGGTCAAGGGTAAGGAGAATTTGGTGTGTAGATTGTAGAAAAGTTTATATGGCTTGAAGCAAGCAGCTTGGCAATGGTATATTAAATTTGACACTTTTATGAATGAGCATGGATATAGTCAGTGTCACTCTGACCATTATGTTTATTTTAAGAGGTTGGATGATGATAGCTACATTATTTTATGTTTATATGTAGATGATATGCTTGTAGCTGGGTCTAACATGGATCACATTAAGGGGTTGAAACAACAGTTAGCAAAATCTTTTTCTATGAAGGATTTTGGGGCAGAAAAACAAATCCTTGGTATGCAAATTTGGAGAGATAGGAAAAATAGGAAATTGTCTCTATCTTAGGCTGATTATATTGAGAAGGTGTTGAAACGTTTCTCTATGGATAATGCCAAAGTTGTCAGCACACCTTTTCCTGGTCATTTGAAATTGACTAAGCATATGTGTCCCAAGACACCAGAAGAAGAGACTAAAATGTCTAAGGTACCTTATGCTTCAGCTGTAGGGAGCTTAATGTATGCTATGGTATGTACTAGGCCAGATATTGCACACGCAATTGGAGTCATTAGCTGATATATTAGTAACCATGGTATTGAGCATTGGAATGGAGTCAAATGGATTCTCTGATATTTGAGAGGTACATCCAATAAGTGTTTACACTTTGAGGGTTCTACTACTACTATACAAGGCTATGTTTATTTAGATTTGGTAGGAGATATAGATAGCAAGAGGAGTACTATAGGTTATGTATTTAGTGTTGGTGGGACAACAGTGAGTTGGATTTCTCGACTACAAAAGGTGGTTTCTTTATCCACTACAGAGGTAACCAAGGAGATGATATGGCTTCAATTCTTCATGGAAGAATTGGGACATCCTCAGATGGGTAATTTTATCCATACATATAGCCAAAGTGCCATTCATCTTTCAAAGAATTCTGCTTTGCACTCAAAGACAACACATACAGTTGCGGTATCATTTCATTTGTTTAGTTTTGGATGGTGGGATGTTAAATCTAGAAAGGGTTCATACAGATGATAATCTAGAAGATATATTTACAAAGGTTGTAACAAGAGAGAAGTTGAACTCATGTTTAGCTTTAGTTGGTCTACTAGACTGAATAGAATAAAGGAACAGTTGAGTCCAGGGCGGTTGGATCCAGTGGGAGCCTCACAGGGTAGTGATTTAGCTACAAGATCAGTCTCCAAGTGGGAGATTGTTTTTTGGTGTGGAGTCTGATCAGTTCCCAAGTGGGAGATTGTTAGCTTGTGGTGACTGATCAAGAAAGTGCTATCCAAGAAAGTACTGTGCACTTTTCATTCGTCGTGGGGTTTGTGGTTAACTCGTCAAGCATTTTTGGGTTGACACATCAAACATTTCCCTAGGTTGACTCGTCAAGCCTTTTCTTAGGTTGACTCATCAAGTATTTTAGGGTTAACTTGTTAATTGACATAAGCCTTGTTATATTGGCTTAGGGTTAGGGATTTCATTTTGATGTATGATTTTAGTACTTGTAGCAGAATTGAGCTGTAAGGGATTACAGATTGTAATCAGGTTGTAATCACTAGATAATAATAATATTGGACTCACTGTTGGTGGACGTAGCCCAAGGATTGGGTGAACCACATTAAATATTTGTGTCTTGTGTTCTTTTATGTGTGCTTTATTGTTTTCTGATATTGGTTATATTTGCACATAATTTTTGTTTCTACCTTGTCAATCCTAACACTAACATATGCTGGATGTGATGATTTATGTTGATATGCATACTCTTATGTTATACAATGGAAATGATTTATTTTCACGTGAATACATTATGATTAATGATCTAGCATGAAATGATGATGTTTATATAAATGCATTTCCTAAATGGTTGTTTATCTAATATTATGTGTTTCTAATGTTATGAATATGATAATGTAAATACTGGATAATGAATGAACTAGTGATAATGTATTTAGTGAATGAAAAATTAAATGAGAAGAGTAATGAAAATGAATGTAATCAATAACAAATGAATGATATGATCAATGATATTGTACATGTAATGAATGAAATTATGGAAACAATGTACCTTCTAAAATCACAAAAGAATTGGACAAATTTTAATATGATAAAATAAGATAAAATGTGATGAGATGATAGCTATGATGAAATGTTACTTTGAATTATCAAAATATGTAGGTTAATATACAATGGTTACATACAAATGAACACACCTAATAAAAATGACACATTCATAATGAACTATGCAAATGATTAAATGTGATAATGAAGATGGAATATGCAAAATTTTAAAAAATACAACATGAAATTGATATTTTTACTACCCAAATGTCCTCAACTTAAATAATAATGTGTCTGATGTGAGAAGAATAGAGAAAGAGAACAGATTGAACTGATAAGAAAGATGACCTACAAATCCCTATAAAAGGAGCACTATTATGCAATAGGATTCACCTAAATGTAATGCAAAATGAAACATGAAATGAGTTTCTGCACAACTTCACAAAACATCTTAGAACTTCATGGTAACTCGAATTTGATTATCATCATTGAGCTTGTTATGTTGCAAGGGAAAGCAAGCACCATGGTATAATGAAACCAGGATGACCTGAGCACTTCTTGCATGGAGTTTAATATAGAAAACTTGACAAGCATCTAGGTATAATTAAACCGAGATGACTTGAGTTTCATTTGCATAACAGACAAGTAATATTCTCCCCTCCATCGGGGAACAAATATTTGGAGTCGAGGAATGTGTGGAATATCACCATTAATAGAATTCTCATAACAACTTGAATTGTATGTGTTAATGCTTATTAAACTGATGAAGGCACTTACGCATAGACACCCCAATTAGTTGTTCCTTCGACTTCATCAGAAAATATCCCACAAAAAATAATCAAAGAAAAATATCATGCTCCATCCCAGCTATTCTAATCAATGACATATGGGAGTGTTAAAATCATGCCAAAGATATCCTAAACTAGCATAGGAAATATGATAACAATAAAATCCATATATGAATGCATAATCTATAACAAATCATTCTAACATGCCTTCTATGAATATACATTTCTTTGCCAAAAGAAAGTGTTAGATGTATTGATTAGCTTTGATTGATGTATAGCCATGTCCAATGTATGGATAAGTGGTCATGTTTCGAAAGATGGATCATACATTACGAGTCATGATAAGGATAGCACTGTGTAAGAATGTTTGATTGTGTTTTCTTGTCTAGTGAAAATACTCCATTTTGTCCTCTAGGAGTTGTGACTATCATAGATCCACTTCCCAAATGAGGTTGAGGACATGCCCCCAACTAGGTGATGGACTAACTTATTATGGGTGAAGAAGGAAAGAACAAAGATATGATGAAGACCAAACAATAGACCAAGCTATGGTGGGGTTTTATTATGGATACATATATAGTGGATAGTTTGCTATGAACTGACCATTTTATTATGATATATACATGGCAGAGATGGCAACTAACTAGTCATTATATTATGAGTACATACAATGGGCAGACACACTAGAAGAATCCTAATAGAGAGAGGAGCTAACTTGTCACACATGGTGCCTATTTCTAGGTTTTTACCACATGTTTTTATTGCAATTTTCTATTGATTTTTTTTATTTTATTTGTATTTTTGAGATTTTATGAATTTTTATTTTTGCATATCCCTTGCATAGGGATTTTAAGCATAGAACTTCTTGAGGTGCATGCTGTTAAGAGGCTCGTCCAAGAGATCTACCTCTAACATAGACAACTGATAAGCCCCAGAGCAATAGAATATTGTAATAAATAAAGCACCTAACCAGTTGGATTCAAACTTTCCCTTCTTCTCATGATGCTACTCATTTTTGGGATTCTCGTGAAGGAATAGATCACCCACCTGAAAGTATCTGGGTTTCACTCTACTATTGTACTGACGGGTCATCTTCTATTGATAGACCTTCAAATGATCAAAGGATCTTTGACAATGTTCATCCAATAATTCCAATTGAGTTAGCTGTGCAACCCTATACTCTTCATCTAGAATTAAATATTTTAGGGATACACGACAAGAAAGTAACTCGACCTCAATGGGTAGAACATTTTTAGAACCATAGACAAGGGAATATGGTGTGGCTCCAGTGGGAGTACAGATGGAAGTGGGATAAGCCCATAAGGTGGGATTCAATTAGACATGCTAGTCACGACCAATGTCATTGATAGTCTTTTGAAGGATTTTGACAATGGTTTTATTAGACATCTCAGCTTGTCCATTGCCCTGGGGATAATAAATGGTGGAATAGTGGTGTGTGATGTGGAATTTCTCACATAATTCATCCATGTCTTAATTTTGGAATTTCTTCCCATGATCAGTAATAAGATGCATAGGGATACCATATCTGCAAATGATATAATTAAGGATAAACATGGATATTTTCTTGCTAGTGGTAGTGATTAATGGAACATCTTCAATCCACTTTGTGAAATACTCAGTTGCAGTGATAATGTACTGATGGCCATTGGAAGATGGAGGATGAATTGTTCCCACAAGTTGGAGTCCCCACTTACTGAATGGAAACATGGTTGTAAAATGATGGAGCTTTTGTGGTGGTGCATGAATAAGATTCCCATGTATCTGAAATTTCTTGCATTTCCTAGCAAAGTGAAAGGAATCTATCTCCATAGTGGGCCAGTAGTAACCCATATGTATGAGTTTCTTAGCCAAGGAAGGACCACTTGAATGTATCCCACAAACACCCTCATGTACATCTCATAAGGTAGTTTGAGCTTCATCACATTCAAGACATCGTAAAGAGTACCATTAAGACCTCACCGATATAGGGTGTCAGATATTAGGATATAGCGGGAGGCTTGGTGTAAAAATGTTCATTTTTGGTTTTTGGATATGTCAGGTGGAATGGTATTGGCTTTTAGGTAGGAATATATCTTTCCATAAGTCAAATAATCTTGTCCGATAATATGACATATGATACTTGTATCAAGATCATCATACATGGGATAAGTCAAAGATTCCACTAAGAACTCAAAATGGGCTTTTGTATCTTCTGCTTCAAATAGAGAAGAAATTGTAACCATAGCGTTTGCATCCTTGTTATCATACCTTGAAATTTTCTCAAAGGTGATGATTGAAAAATATTTCTTAAATTCATCCACCATACATTTATATGGTAACAACTTATCATCCTTGGTCTGGTATTCATTATTAACTTGATTGATAATTAGTTGAGAGTCTCGATAGACATTCAATTCAGTGACTTTACATTGCAGAGCCATCTTCAACCCAATCATCAAAGCTTCATACTCAGCTACATTATTTGTACAAGGAAAGAGTAACTTATAAGACTTTGGTATTGTATATCAAGGCGATGTAACAAATACCACTCTAGCTCCTGAACTGTGCTGAGTATATGATCCATCAAAGTACAACTTCCATGTTTGTGTGGATAATGTCAGGATATGTACATCTCAAAATTTGGTATGTATAGGTTGATCATCTATTAGTGGTTCCTCAACTAATTGATGTGTAATTAATTGTCCTTTCATGGCCTTCCTATCCATGTAATCAATATCAAATTCACTAAGCAACATAACCCACTTAGCCAATCTTCATGTTAATGTTGTCTTTCTTGAAAGATATTTCAAAGGATCAATATTTACAATAAGCTTGATAGAATGAGACAATATATAATGTCACCATTTCTATGAAGAAAAGACTACTATTAGACATTCTCATTCAATTGGAGAATAATTGATTTCATATGCCACAAGGGTGTCACTGATTTGAAAAGGATAAATTTTGTCCACTAGTTGAGAAAAAAATCTTCTGATTGATTGGAGGCATCCTTGCAAAGATCTTAACTAACTTATATTTTTAGGGGAAGCCATTTCCATGATTGCCTTAACTTTCTCCGGATCAACTTCTATACCTTTAGCTAAGACAATATACCCTAATAGTTTGCTGGATGTAACCCTGAATGCACACTTCTTTGGATTGAGTCTAATTTGATACTTTTCCATCCAGGTGAATATTCTATCCAGCACTCGCAGATGACCATGTCTATTTTTATATTTTGCTAGAATAACATCAACATAATGTTCCATTATAGTATGCATCATGTCATGAAAGATTGTGGTCATAGCCCTCTGATAAGTTGCACCAGCATTCTTGATCCCAAAAGGCATCACATTCCAATAGTACGTGCCCCAAGGACATGTAAAATAAGTCTTCTCTTGGTCTTCTGGCACAATTTTGGTCTGATTATAGCAAGAAAAACTATCCATTAGAGACAACATCTCATGACCAGCCATCAAATCAACTATGATATCGATGTTAGGCAATTGGAAGTCATCTTTAGGACAAGCATTGTTAAGGTCTCAAAAATCTATACAAATCTTGATAGACTTCTCTGGCTTTGATACTAGTACAATATTGGAATTCCATTCAGCATAATCAATGGTGCGAATGAATCCAACATCCATGAGCTTCTTCAATTCCGCTTTAACCATAAGTGCAATATGAGGATGCATCTTTCTGAGTTTCTATTTAACTGGTTTAATTCTTGGTGCAATAGACAAGTGGTGCATAGTAAGATTAGGATCCAGTCCTGGCATATTGGCATAAGACCAAGCAAAGTTAACTTGTCTTTCTTTGAAAAACTATGAAAAAACTTATTTCTCTGATTATGTTAAGGATGCTACTACTTTAAGAATACGCAGGGACTCCTCTATTCTAATGTTGAGAGGCAATGTTGTTTCAATAAGTATTGCATATTTCTCTCGATACATATAATTGGGGAGAGTGTCAATCCTTCCATCTTCAGGCACCTCAGAGAGGTTTTCACCCTCAGATACATCTTTTATTTTTACTTTTTTTGGATCTAATACTGCCACTGAGTGGTTTTCACCATTACCATTAGATCTATTGATAATTTTTACATTTTTATGACCAAAAGGATTGGCATACTCTCCAAAATAAGCCATGTCATTGAGTTCTATGTGAAATCCTAACTTATGATCCCCTGGTGGTAGATGATCTCTGATTCCAAGATAGTCAATAATTGCATCATCATTATGGAAAATATCAAGTTCTGGATGGTTGGGATAATCCCAATCTATAAGCTTAGGATGTACGAGGGGTAGTAGGTCGTTTAGGTCAATTTCAAAGGCTAAGATGGTATTTATAGAGAAGTTGTCAAGGTTTACGATTGTATCGGTAAGGTCTATCTCCATACTCTCATCTGAATCATCTATCATAATATCATTCTCACTTTCCTCACAATCATCTAGAGTAGTATCATGTGGAAGTAATCCTAGCCAGTCAGTCCTTGAACTCTCCCCCTCATGGTAATCACCACTATAGGTATGGACAATATCAACTCCCATTTCTTTAGTATAATCAAATAATGAATCCTATTCATAATCATTAGAGTCAAAATCATTCATGATTATCCCTAAGTCTATTAATGATTTATGTTGCTATCTTTTTATTTTATGGATCCACATGCATGCCATGTTTTCAGAATTGTAATGTAGGAGCTTTAGATGTCTAGTGAAAAGGCATGATCTTTTCTTTTCCTTTAGGTTCTTTTTGTCCTTCTTGATTGTATCCTAATCCTTTGGTATCTCTTTGGTAATTTGGATTTTTCAGAATTGGTTTTATAACACCTTCTCTCTACAACCCTATAGGTCCACTGCCTTGTTATCCCATATTTTGCAACAAAGTATATCCTTTACCATATACTTCAGGTGATATATATTCATGTTTTACATCTTTTTCACTCTTATGTTGTTTAAGAAAATGGTTAGCATTATGCTCAGCTGCTTCTTTTGATATATTGCTCCCACTTATAAATGTATCATAAACAAGTGTGGAAGGAGCTTCTGATTGTTGTTTGATAATCAAGGATTTTCCATATGATCTAGGAGATAAAGGTAACTTTGTGATACAAAAAGTTTGACCCAAAGTGTATTCTCCCATACTTTTTATTTTATGTCTATCTTGATCCCATTAGATTTAGAAGTTGATGCTATATTACTTGGATCAATGGGTGTGGTTATAGAAGATCCAATACTATTATAAGGTACCAAAGAATTAGGTGCTATCTTCATAGTGTTACAATATTGGAAAGGATTCAAATCTCCTTTGATAGTTATTTCTTGACCATTGTGGGGAAATTTCAAACACTAATGATAAGTCGAGGGAATAGTTTCTATAGAATGGATCCAAGGTCTCCCAAAAATAATGTTATATGCGAGATCCATACCAAGAACTTGAAAAAGTACATCTTTGACTACATGACCTACTCTGATAGGAAGAATGAAAAATCCCTTAAATGACCTATCTTCTTCATCATAAGCTTTGATTGTGATTTTCTTCTTTGTATCTACAACATTTTCATAAAATCCCAATGCAAGGACTAATTTCAAAGTGCATATTTTCAAGCCAACTCCTCCATCTATTAGTACTCTCTTGATTTTATGATTTTGTACAAGGACTTCTATATGGAGTGGAGAATTATGTGGTTGATTACTAGATAGATCATCATGCCCAGTAAAAGAAAGGTAGTGTGGAGTTGTCAAATGTCCCACCATAGCTTGAAATTGGTATTGATCTAGATTTGTAGGAACATGAGTTTCTAGGAGAGCTTTCTCAAGAATATCCTTATGAGATGGTGACAAACGTAAAAGCTCTAGTATAGATATTTGGGCTGGTTTTTTCTTCAATTGATCCAAAAGATTGTATTGATTAGAAACATTTGGCATAGCCTTTGGAACATAGACCGACTTGTTTTGTGAGTTGGTAGGTTTGGACGAGACACCATGGAGAGTAACCTTAGATTGGGCTCGAGTAGTAAGATTGTCTAGTTGACTCTCAAATTGTTCTTTTATAGTAATCACATTGGCATAATATTGAGAAGGATGAAATTCATAAATGTTACCAACATACTTATAGGATGTGGTATTTTAGTTGGCTTGATTATCACCTTTAGCATTGGAAGAACTTCCTTTCTCATGTTCGGGAAGTAGATCTTTAAAAGTTGTATGTGACTCGTTCGAGGTATATCCATCAACACTTATCTCTCCACTTTAAATAAAGTCTTGTATCACATGTTTAAGTCTTTTGAAATCATTGGTTTTATGACCTTTCTCTCTATGAAATTCACAATAATTGTTATCATTCCACCAAGAAGGTTCACCCTAGGTTCAAAATCTCTAGTTTTAGGAAGTACAATGAGTTTCTTTGTGATCAAATTCTTTAATGTAGATTCAAGAGATTTGCCCAAAGGAGTAAAAGTTCTTCTACATGGCATAAAACATAATCTCAAATTGGATGAATCATTGTTGGTATTATGAGTTGTAGTTTGATTTCTCTAAGTAGGTTGAGTAACATTGGCTTTTCTTGTGAGATTCAAAAGAGGTTGTGTTGGTTTAACATGTTGATTATCAATAATTCCATCATTGATGATATTCTTATTTTTGTTCCAAAATTTGGACTTGTCATTGTTGTTGTTGTTGGGATTTGAATTTGAAGATCCAACATTGTCCTTGGAGTAAAGCTTAATCTCGCCTTTTCTAACCATAGCTTCCTGAATTTTGATACCATTTTCTATGAGCTTGTTAAAGTTTGGAGGAAATTGCAATTGCAACCTATAGCTCATTTCTTGTGTAAGGTTATGCAGAAAGATATCCATCTTTTCTTGTTCAGGAATTGTTCATGGATACTTGGAAAATAATTGACACCATCTTTGCAAAAAAGTAAGGAAGGGTTCTCTATTCTTTTTTTGTGTATTGCAAAGATCAAGCATAGTGACTTCATGTTTGATTTTATATGAGTAATGGGTCACAAAATTGTCAATAAGCTCATTGAAAGATTTGATGCCTAGGGGTAGTTTGGAGAACCATTCTATGGCTTGTCATCCTTAACTACATAGAAATAGTCACATAAGATAAATGTCATTGTGGGCGACTTCAATGCAAGCAACACAAAACTCGTGAATGTGGTCTTGTGGATCTGAATTCCCTTTGTACTTGTCAAATTTAGGTACCTCAAAATGAGGAGGGAATGGAATCATTGCTAAATCTTTATCAAAAGGATATGGACATATATCATCTAAGGAATACTTATTGGTTGATGATCTAGTTTGAGTGTCACAGATTTGTTGTTGAAGCATCTAGATTTGTTTTAGAATGGGATCCAAAGATGGTGGAGTTCCTTGAGTGTTTTGGGAAACATTATTTTGTTTGTCTTCCTTTGCTCCATGAGTATGTACCTCTTGACAACCACTAGGGATTTCTTGATTTTTTGTGATTGGTGGTTCTATAAGAGTGGAGACATCAAAATCACTTGGTTGTTTTGCTCCTTGTTGAGCAAGCATGAGGAAATGCATCTCCTTATCCATGTCTAAGAGTCTTTCCATGACATTATAGAACCTAGCATCTTGCATAGCATCTCTTAAATCCCGATCTATGGGTTCTTGATCTCATGTAAAAATTAAAATTTTCTTAGGAATTCCAGACCAAGGTTTTTCCTCATTGTTTTGGTCTCCTTCCATCTTGTCTACAGATTCTAGATCAACAATTCATTTGAGTTTCTAAGATCGAGTTTGAACCATATAAGGTGAAAGATGATTTTGTGATGAAGAGTTTGATGAAGCGAGTGGAATGTGCTTGATTAGATAGATGTATAAATAAACCTAAAAGTGTTGAGATAAGTATAACAATTTGATAATCTAAGTCTATAGGAGGTATGGATCTCACTATGACGTGAAAAAGAAAAACAAGAGATAATAACCTAGGTAAGTTTTGTTGATTGAGGATGGTAAATCCTGATATGGTATACTCACAAAGATCAAAATCTGATAAGCAAGGTAATGATTCAACACTTATTGGAAAATTTTGAAGATTTGGAATGATTTTGAGATTTTTTTATGAGAGAAAGATGGTGAATTTGGGTGAAAATGGTCAAAATAAAGATCAAAGGTCTGTGAAAATAGAATTTGTTTCCAGAATCATACTAAAGACTGTAATGGGTTTCTGAAAAAGTGATTTTGAAATGTCTAAGGTCTGTACAAATGCTCTTTGTTGTATATGCACCAAAACAAATGCGCAGGAAAGTCAAGTATATGCGCAACAAGATCAAATGAATGAGCAATAGTGTTGGATCAATATGTAATAACAATGATAGATGCACAATAGGTTTGAACAGATGCATAGTAGAAAGTGATAAATGTGCAGTTTCTATTTTTCTGATGGTTTGACTTGAAATTTTGTAATTTTCTAGTTTTTGGATAATTATTTTTAGAAAAGTAAAAATGCATAGATGCATAGACGCACACACAAAAAATAGAAATGATTTAATCTAATTTGATCTAATATGAATGCACAAACATGCTTACAATTCCTAAGGTTGACAAGGATAGTATCTGTTGAATCCCCACTTTGATAAAATCCACCCATGCAAATCCACATTAGATAGCCTAGGAACTTGGAGGCATGGGCTCCTCCTTACAGTGCACTCACTTCTCTAGCATACTAAGTTTCAAATTCAATGGGTCATGACTTCCCAAATAACTGCTATCTCTACTATGAACTATGAGTAATTTGGGGTGTCTTTAAGGGTTTGGGTGACCCCTTGAGCCAGCAAATAGAAGGTTTTTTGCCACTACAGAAAAGTGTTTAGTAAGGACATTCATTTAGGTGGTTGTGCTCAAGTCATTTTTCCAATTAAGGGGGCTCTCCCAGTCCTTCCAAAGTAATATTTTTACATTAACAATGTAGGGACTTTAACGTACCATGTGGGTACTAGAGGAGATTTTGGTTGCCACAGTAAATTCACACCTATCCATAATGAGACTATTCATAATGGAGTTTTTTATATAGTGGTTTGGAAGGGCTTGGATTTATCCTGTTACTTCTTGGGTCCTTCCTTGGGGTGAGTACCTATTTTCCCACCAAAGACCACCCTCTAAATATTATAACAATTTCTCTTACACCCAAGATTCACGAATTGTGAGGGGAGAGGATACATTGTTATAATCTTTAGATTATAAATAGCTTATGTAAGCAAGACATAACAGACAGATTTGTTAAACTAAGGAAGACACATGAAAATAAAATGCATGTCTTGTTTTAAAACCCAAATGAGATTATGGTTTATTTTTCAAACTCATTTAAGAACCTATAAGTAAATAGTCAGTAATCTTGAAGTGGGGTCTTCAGAATCGACCTGTAAAATAGCCTAAATGTCTACTGTTACCCAAATTTCCTATTCCATACAATTTTGGCCATGGCCTAGGCTCTATCCAAAAATTTTCATTAAACCCTATTGAACACCTTGAGAAATTTTTATGATTATGTGCCTCTTCCCCCAATCTCTGCAAAATTGTTATACTCTCTGGTCTGATAGCCATTAAATTTGAAAATATGACCATTGGAAGGAAAACCCTAGAAACCCTACGACCGGTTCTTTTTTGCCATTACCTTTTTTGATCACTTAAGTCTTCATTTCACATGTGCACTTTTCCTTAGTAGGTTAGTCACGAGATCTCTAAAGCTCAAAAGAATATGCCTTTCTATCTCCCAATTGGATGGAATATTCCCTTTCTATCTAGCAGCTCATCGATTTCACCTTTGGTCTAGTTATCTCTTTATGTAACCCAAGGTCACCAATTCTTCTAGAGATCTAGTGACTTAAGTGATTTTCCTAACTGCAATTATGACTTGTGTCAACGGTGGGTTAAGATGTTCCCTCAATTGGGTAGTCTCACGATTAAACCTAGGGTTAGCAAAAGATCATGAGAATTAAAATTTTATACAGTCACCCAATCTTTAGATCATCCATGGTTAATGACAGGTTGAATTAATATTAGAATAGTTGGTGGTTGTCAGAGCTGATAAAGCAGTCAAAAGAAAATGAAAGAGTGACACATGGCATGGCGGTTAAGTCACTCAGCAGGTTAAAGTTCATTTTAGATCAATGATTGTCGTGATACCACAAGGAAAAGGTGCTCGAGAGATATTCATCAGGGTTATGCGAGAACTGTCTGATGAAAATTTAAGTATGGTCATGGGTCCGAGTTGCCAGATAGATCTGAGGTGCCTATCAGTCAAAGGCCAGTGGTATGATGACAAGTGGTAGGATGGGCCTAGGTTTGTAAGCTTAGTCGGGTTATCGCTCAATAAAAAGGGAATATTATTTTCCATCTAGTGATTGTGAGTTTGCCTTCAGTTGGGTAATCTCCTAATGAGAAGGAATATGCTGAAGACATTAGGAGATAAAGCAACCTTCGTCAGATCAAAACAGGATCAACACTTGTCACTGAATCGCTAGACTAAGCCAGAGTTAGTGAAAAGGTCATGAGATTCAACGACTAAGGGGAAAAGAGGACCTAAGGTTAAATGCAGAGTTAAGGTTAAAGTCCAAGACGGTGCCTGGGTAAATTAAAAATATCTACAACCACATTTTAAAATTGGATCAGATTTGATTCTCAGCCATAGATACAGATGTCATGTCTTCACTTACCATTATCTTTTAAGGATTTTAAAATTCAAATATCTGATCTGAATAGTTATGGCGAACCTGACTTGCAGAGAAGTAGATGGATCGACCGACCTTCCAGAGGCAGTTAAGGTGATGGAATGATGTGTAGGGATAGATATCTGATCGATCAAGATATTTCAATGATGCATTTATGATCATAAATGACTAAATTAGGGGTTTCTATTATTCTATGAAAATCTATGTAACCCTAATTGATTTTTGCTCCTACCTATGTGTAATAGAGGAGATGTATATATTAGTTTTAATAAGCTATTTTGCAGTAGAGTTTTATGATTGTAAAAAAGAGAGTTCTTCTTTCTTAGGAGCTATTCGTGGCATTTGTTCTGCCCTCTAGCTTTTACAGTCTGTAATATTTCATTGATTTATCAAATTAAATAGAGGCTTTCTGAGGCATCTTCTCTGCCCTCAAGTTTTTTCCTTGTCTGTATTTCTCTTAATGAGTATAATATACTAGTTTTGTTAGAGAAATCTTGGATTTCAAGATCCCTTCTTTCTTTTAGGTTATTTGTGTGCTATTGTGTCTAATTTGATTTGAGTGATCTTGTGGGTATAACTCAACCCCCTATCACTGTCTCATTCCTATGCCCTTTTGCTGAAGAGAACGTTTTCTTGTAGGTCACAATCTGTGTCTTTTGTTCAAACCCCTCTGTGAAACACTGATGCAAGCCTATTTAGGAAGATTGTGTTCTATTAGATCTAAGAGCTTTCATGCTGATTTGGTCAATATATTATGTTCATGTCTTTTTGGTGTATCACCTAGTAGGTAGTTTTCTTTCAGTTATTTCCCATTTAGCATTCCTTCTATCCCTTTTCCCTCAAAGAATTTACTTTCCTATCAAGAAGCAAATTAAGGTGATTATCCAAGAGGAACCAGCCTAGAACCTGGAGGTTTCATCTCAATTAGCAAAAGTCCCACAACCTGGAGATGATCCCAAAGTTATACTAGGTTATCAAGACCAAGAGAGCTTGAACCAAGGGTGCAAACTTAGTGTATAACATTTTTGGCATGTTGGTGGGACTACAAAGATTAGATTCAAACTGAAAGACATCCCACCCTGGGATTAACATTTCTGGCATGCCTGGTGGGACTCAAAAGGAAGTCCATCTTCAAAGATTATGCTATCTTTGATATACTGATTGCTTAATACATAGCTTAGAGAGGTTAATATTCAAGTATATCTGGTGACTCCATTGGTGTTAAGAATAAGCAGACCCAATTTTTGATAGAGCTTATGGAAAAAATAGCTCCCTATTATGGCTAGGTAGTTTGCATTTGCACCCTTTAATCAGGGTAGTCCATTAAATTTTTCCCAACACCATGATGTGCCCTTGGCAGCACTAAAAAGTATACCTCCTTTCATAGGTGAAGGCCAAACAATAGCTTTTGAACACATAAGAGATGTGGCTACCATCTGTAGTATACACAATATAACTCAGGAGGATGTAGCCACCAAATTGTTAGCAACCTCTTTCAAAGGTAAGTTTCTCGAATGGTTTATAAATCTAGTAGTTGGCTCCATTAATTCATGGGACAGACTTGGAGAGCTCCTTAACAAATATTTTGAGGATGATTTAGACTCTTTGTCTCTAGTAGAGAAACTCCAAATTATAAAGAGGGATCCTCAAGAATAGATGACAGATTTTAATGGCAAATTCCTCAAGACATGGAAGAGGATTCCAATTAATATAAGGCCTTTAGTAGATTGTGCTTTCCTTTATTTTTTGAGAAGCCTAACTAGTGATGTATCTGTCACGATTCAGTCCTTGGGAGGTACTTCATTACCCCAGGCTTTTGATATAGTTGTTAAGGAAGAAAATTGCCTAATTTAGGCTGGTATAATAACCCCAAGGCCACCCATGCCTATTCTTCCCAACATCTAGCCAAGTATGCCTCTACTAATTCCTCCATTTACCCCTATACCCACTATAGCAACACCACAAGCCAATTCTAGCTATGAGGAATCCAAAGGAGACCCTTCTCAAGAGCTACTCAAATTAAAAAGCAGTCAACAAGAGATGAGAAATGATCAGCAAGCAACAACCCAAGAAATGATAAGCCTGCTGGAGACTCTAACCAAGGATTTGATTGCTAGAAAAGGGCAAAATCATGAAGTTGCACTACCTTATCAAAATCAGGATCAAAGTCCTAACCAGCAGTACCAAACTCAGGGATAATCCTATCAACAAAGTAGACCACAGTATCAAGAAAAGCATCAAAGTAAAAAGCAAAATTTAGTAAAGAGGCCTTTCCATACCTATAATCCAGTCAAGAAGACATTCCCAAAACAGAGCATCCAAGTAGTTGGCAGTCAATTAAACCCATTTTTTGGGAAGGAAGCTCCAGATTTCCCACTTGTTCTCATGAACTATGAGCTTCCTGTTGAAAAGAATTCAGAAGTGCTACAACAAGAGACAATGGCCTCTCAAGCATATCTCCCTGAGATTGGGATGCAACAAGCCATTGGGGGGGATCATCAAAGAGGACTGGTTACAAAGGAGAAGCAGTTGAAGGACAAGGTCTTAAAATTTCCAAATTTTAAAAAAGGTATGCCTTCTATGTCTACATCTAAATCTTCTGATTTTAGTGTCCCAAGTTTTAAGGCAAAAGCTTTTTTCCAAGAGCCTATACTTGAGGAATTTTAGTCCACCACTCTGCAAGGTCGGTTCTTCCAAGAATCTTGTTTATCCCAAGAGGCCCCTCTAGTCTCTCAAGATGATGAATTTCCATGGTGACCCCAATGGACCCTGCCTCCTGGCTATCAAATGCCAAGTCTTTTCAAAGATACTAGTCTAGTGTCTGAGCAAGGACTTATGGTAAATGAGCTTCCATGTGATAAGGAAGAGAGGAAGTCTGAGGTATCAGTGCTGAGTGATGACTATGATAGAATGTTTTTGGGAGAAGAAATGGAGATTGATGCTCAACCTGATGTCTTGGTTGAATTGTTTTATGAGCTCCCCCTCTTTGTTGATGATGAAGAAGAGACCATGCCATTACCCATGGCTGAAGGTCAGTCAAAAAAATAGATGTATCATCAGCAGATGATTGATACAAGGAAAGAAGATATATGATAGCTATTTGGTGAATCTCATAATGTTTCCAAGAAGACCATCGAATTGGAGGCTGATTTATTTAAGGAGCTACCTTGTTTTGTCGAAAGGCACAATACTTCTAATGTGTCTTGTGTCTCAGTTGCTAAAGGACAGAGCAAAGAATATTTTCCTGAGAGGAAGCATCCTACTAAGAATGTTGACAAGAAAAATAATGTAGAAGAGGAAGTTCATCTGCATGAATTGATAGTTAAAAATCCTGAAAGCAGAAAAAAGAGCCCCAAGTTCATTCTTTCTAGGGGTTTCCCTTTAAGGTACTTAGAAGGAATGGAGACCAGCCACAAAAAACCAGTCATGTTTGTGTCCAAACATGAGTTCTCAAATGAAGTTGAAGCTGAAGGTGGGCTTATAGTCTAGCAAGGACAAGCTCAACTCACTTATCTACCCCTGGAAAATGGAAAGAAAAATCTATTGGTGGAGGTGAGTCAATTTGTCTATGTCTTTCAAGAGGTAGTGCATTGGTTCTTTACACAACTGTGTGTACTTCATTTCTTCTTAGCTATCCTTATGCATGTAAATTATAAGACCCTAAGGAGGATGGGGAGTTATTTCAACAGTCCAGTCAATGGTTTTGTTTAACCATTTGTTGTACTAGTTAGTTTAGGGTAGGGTAGTTTTCTTGCTTTCTTTTAGTTTCTAGCTTAGTCTTTCCCTGTCTTCCAAAAAGTGCTCGAGCACAATTTTTTGTTCCTCTCTCTATCAAGAAAATTTTTATGTTGAATAAATGACTCCCATGCCCAAAGGATTGTGACAAGGTCACTAGTTTCCATGTCTAGCAGGCTGACATCTAGTAGAAATTGCCAAAATGTTACCCAAATTTCTTGTTCCATACAATTTTGGCCATGGCTTGGGTGCTATCTAGCAATTTTCATTAAACTCTATTGAACACCTTGAGAAATTTTTATGGTTCTATGCCTCTTCCCCTGATCTCTGCAAAAAAATTATACTCTCTAGTCTGATAGCCACTAAATTTGAAAATATGTCCATTGGAAGGAAAACCCTAGAAACCCTACGACCGGTTCTTTTTTTCCATTACCTTTTTTGGTCACTTAAGTCTTCATTTCACATGTGCACTTTTCCTTAGTAGGTTAGTCACGAGATCTCTAAAGCTCAAAAGAATATGCCTTTCTATCTCCCGATCCTATGACTTCCTTTTATTTCTTTATCTCCTGATCAGATAGAATATTCCCTTTCTATCTAGTGACTCGGTGATTTCCCCTTTGGTCAGGTTATCTCTTTATGTAACCCAAGGTTAGCAATTCTTCCAGAGATCTAGCGACTTAAGTGATTTTCCTAACTGCAATTATGACTTGTGTCAACGTCAGGTTAAGATGTTCCCTCAGTCGGGTAGTCTCATGATTAAACCCAGGGTTAGAAAAAGATCACAAGACTTAGAATTTTATACAGTCGCCCAATCTCTAGATCATCCATGGTCAATGATAGGTTGAGTTAATATTAGAATAGTTGGCAATTGTTAGATTTGATAAAGCAGTCGAAAGAAAATGAAAGAGTGACACATGCCATGGTGGTTAGGTCACTTGATAGGTTAAAGTTCATTTGAGATCAATGATTTTCATGATATCACAAGGAAAAGGTGCTCGAGAGATATTCATCACGGTTATGCAACAATCATCTGATGAAAAGTTAAGTATGGTCGTGGGTCTGAGTTTCCAGATAGATCTGAGGTGCTTGTCAATCAAAGGCCAGTGGTATGATGACAAGTGGTAGGATGGGCCCAGGTTTGTAAGCTTAGTCAGGTTATCACTCAATAAAAAGGGAATATTCTTTTCTATCTAGCGATTGCAAGATTCCTTCAGTTGGGTAATCTCCTAATGAGAAGGAATATGCCAAAGGGATCAAGAGATAAAGCAACCACTGTCAGATCAAAATAGGATCAACACTTGTCATTGAATCACTAGACTAAGCTAGAGTTAGTGAACAGGTCATGAGATTCAACGACTAAGGGGAAAAGAGGACTTGAGGTTAAATGCAGAGTTAAGGTTAAAGTCCAAGACGATGCCTGGGTAAATTAAAAATATCTACGACCACATTTTAAAATTGGATCAGATTTGATTCTCAATAATAGATATAGATGTCGTGCCTTCACTGACCCTTATCTTTTAAGGATTTTAAAATTCAAATATAGATAATCTGAACAGTTATGGAAAACCCAACTTTCAGAGAAGTAGATGGATCAACCAACCTTCCTAAGGTAGTTATTGTGATGGAATTATGTGTAGGGATAGATATCTGATCGATCAAGATATTTTGACGATGCATTTATGATTAGAAATGACTGAATTAGGATTTTCTATTACTATATGAAAATCTATGTAATCCTAATTGATTTTTGCTCCTACCTGTGTGCAATAGAGGATATGTATATATTAGTTTTATTAATTTGTTTTATAATAGAGTTTTACGATTATAAAAAAAAGAGTTCTTCTTTCTTAGGAGTTATCTGTGGAATTTGTTCTGCCCTCTAGCTTTTACAGTCTATAATCTTTCATTGACTTATCAGATTCAATAGAGGCTTTCTGAGGCATCTTCTCTGCCCTAAAGTATTTTCCTTGTCTGTATTTATCTTAATGAGTATAATATAGTAGCTTTGTTAGAGAAATCTTGGAGTTTGAGAGCCCTTCTTTATTTCAGTTTATTTGTGTACTATTGTGTCTAATTTTATTTGAGTGATCTTGTGGGTATAACTCAACCTCCTGTCACTCTGTCTCATTTTTGTGCCCTTCTGCTGAAGAGAAAGTTTTCTTGCAGGTCATAGTCTGTGTCTTTTTTTTAGACCCCTATGTGAAACACTAATGCAAGCCTTTTTAGGAAGATTGTGTTCTATTAGATCTGAGAGCTTTCATGTTGATTTGGTCAATATATTATGTTCATGTCTTTTTAGTGTATCACCTAGTAGGTAGTTTTCTTCCAGCTATTTCCCTTTCAGCATTCCTTCTATCCCTTTTCCCTCAAAGAATTTACTTTCCTGTCAAGAAGAAAATTAAGGTGATTATCCAAGAGGAACCAGCCTAGAACCTGGAGGTTTCATCTCAGTTAGCAAAGGTCCCACAATTTGGAGATGATCCCAAAGTTATACTAGGTTATCAAGACCAAGAGAGCTTGAACCAAGGGTGCAAACTTAGTGTATAACATCTACAACAGTGAACAAAAACTTGTCAAAGTAGTTAGCTATCAACTAAAATGATGAGAAACAAAAATCTACAAATCAAAATTATGAATGCACGGGAACAGATTATGGATGCACAAAAACATAAAATAAAGGTGCAGATACTATGGATGTGTCAAAAAAATAAATGTTAGTGTAGTGCGATGGGATGGATGCACAACTTTACTAGATGTACAACAGAAACATATGAAAGTGTCAAAAAAGAGAACTGTTGTGTAGAGAGGATGGAAAGATAGAGGATAGAGAAGTGTCTGATGGAATGCGGAATGGATGCACAAGAGTAATGGATATATGCACAAGAATTGTGAATAGATTCGTAGAAATAGCTTGTAGAAATCTGCACATGAAAAAAATAAAAAATAAATGTTAAAAACATGGGGTGGGCCCCACGGTGGGTGCTAAAAATGTATGAAAAATAGACGTCTAACTATTATAATGAAATACTAACTAATCTAAGCTAATAAATCAATCTAATTGCAACATAATGAAGATTACAAATGATCAAATGAACTTAAAACAAGTTTACCGTACTCATTGTAGCTTGTCTCCATTGTCCTTCGAGCCTTGATTCCTTGGATGTGTTGAGCTCTCAGATTTCCAAATGAAGCTCCCTGCCCAAGATGCTACCAAAGTATGGAGATTTGTGTGATTTTTATGAAAAATAGCCTAAAGCTCAATTATGCAACTAATGGATGAGATGATATGAAAATGGCTTCAAAATTTCTTGGATGTTTGAATTCTTGAAGATTACTATTGCCTATTAGCTCACAAAGGGGAAATGAGGCTCCTTTGATTGATTTTTGGAGGACTCAAGCCTAGGTGGCACAATCCTAGGGTGGACATTGAAAGATGGAAGATCCTAGTGCTATGATTGACTTGGTTGAAGGGGTTGAGAGAAAGTGGAATGTAGTTGGAATTTGAGAGAAGGAATAGGGAGGATTTTCCTCCTACACTGACAAGGAAGAGAAGAAGGTGTCAGAGAAAGACACATGTCAAGTGTCTCACAAAGACCATTGAGAGGAAGGGGGAAGGACTTTTTCCTGATGAGGACTCTTGGCACAAGTGTCCCATGAGTCACCTTTGACCCTTTGAGGTGGCTTGAGAAGCTCCTTAGGAATAGGATTTTCTTCTTGACTTAGTGTAGGGGAAGACATGTGGTCATGAGACCAAGTCTTATCAGGCCACACAACCCTTAAAAATAGGACATGTGCAAGTGAGGATAATGACATATTAAAAATTAATAATAATTAATTATTTTAGCCAAGGTGATGTGTCAGGTGACTAGGTGAATGAGGTGGATTAGGGGACTTAGTCATATTTGGTGATTGTGTAATTGATTAAATCACTTTAATAAGACTATTTAGAAGACATAGGATAGGAGAATAAACTATAGTGAATTTATTAAATAAATTGAATAATTTATTTAATAAATAGAGGAAATAAATATTAATTAAATAATAAATATTTAATTAATTCATCAAGTCAATATTAATTCAATAATAAATAATTAAGTAATTAATGAAGTCACTTTTTAGTGTATACAATAGTCTATTACCTATTCGTATATTTTTTATGCATCCTTAGTAGATAAAACCTACTTCTTAAATATTTATTATATTAATTAAAATATAACAACTAAATATTTGGCTTGATATACCTCACCAAGTTTCTTCCATAGCTTCTTTAGAAATGACTATTCATGGAAATTGATTAGAAACAATTTGTAAACCAAGCACAATCTGATCAAACCCTTATCTTTATGATCTATAACATCATGTAATAAACAACCATTATAGGATTTGTAGGTCTTAAGATAGTATCATTAATATTATCATCAATATTATCCCACAAATCTTGATCTATTAATACATCCTTCATCTCCAGTTTCCATATTTCTAAATTATTTCTAGAAAAAATTTGCATCTCTATTCTCCTTGAAATTTTTCCATCCAAAAATTTTCATAATAAGATAAAAAAGAATCTTCTACACAGGCTCTCACTAAACATACATTAGTTAAAAAATAAAACTGTCGATAGTTGGAAAAAAATGTGATTACTGTACACACTAAAATGGTGCACTTCTCTAAGTCATTACATCAAAGGAAATCCATGGAAAGGAAATCTTCAATAGTGACCTAGAGCTCTCTATGTATGGAGTTGCAAGATTTAAAATTGCTCTCAGCTAGAGCTATGAAGCATATGACCTTGCTAGTCAACCACACAATGAGAGATTCCAAATCAAAGACAAGGGAAACGATGCCAATATCTCTAATGAAATCCAAATGAATGCAATGCAATGCAAAATTAATCTAAGATGAGTATGCAAGGTGCAAGCTATGCTATGAAAGGAAGATACAAGTGCTACCAATGCTCCTATTAAGCTATGTGAAGCTAATCTATTGCATAAAGGAAATCTAAGCTATGAAAGCATAAACATGAACTAATATGCAAGAATGGAAACTAAACTATGATGAAATGAAGAAATCTAAAATGTGATGCAACAATAATCTCCAAAAAGCTCCAAAGTCTTCAAGAATTCCTGCAACATAAAGCTAGCATAAAACAACTGACCTAGAATGAGGGAGAGAGCTCTCCTTTTATAAGAAATGCAAAGGAATGGACCATGGTGATTAAGAGGCAAAAGATCTAATCAACGGTGGAGGTTGAAAGAAGAGAAATCCATGTGCACAAGTATCCTCCAATAGGAAAATAGAGGTTGACTTTATGTCCATATGAGACAAAAAGTGCTTTTTTGCTTTTTATAAAATAAGAATAATGCTTTATTTGTGCAACTTAGGATAAGAAGAAAAGTGGGGGCTTTTTATTTAATAAAAAGGGGAGGAAATATTCCTTTTAATTAAATAAAGACTTAGGATAAATGGTTAGCCCATAGGATAAAAATTCAATA
This sequence comes from Chamaecyparis obtusa, assembly GCA_027943335.1. Taxonomy (NCBI): domain Eukaryota; kingdom Viridiplantae; phylum Streptophyta; class Pinopsida; order Cupressales; family Cupressaceae; genus Chamaecyparis; species Chamaecyparis obtusa. The sequence continues at coordinate 26,113 of BSBK01013144.1, read as the reverse complement.
TATGATCGAAATTAAGACTTGATCAAGAAATTGATAATGTTGAAAATATTGATTATTGATAAAAATGATTCAGGATTGATAAATCAAATAAATGGGGCCCAAAGTCTAGGTGACCATTTTTGGGTGCATACAATTATGCTCTAATAACACTTGTAAAGAGGTTATGGTAGTGAAACAACTTCCTACACTAACCTTTAGAGGATGTTTAGGAAATTATTTTTAGATATTTATAATAGTTACTTAAAATAATATAAATAGAATGTATACCATAAAATAATTATTTGTGTTGGAAAAAACTATTTGAAAGAAACACTCCACACTCCAAAAGCCATCCATTATATTTTCTAGAAATCAACAAAGAAAAAAAATATACTTGCAAAGAAAACTTCTCATATAAATATAACCAACTAGATACTTGAAGGTGACTCAACAAATATAACTCTTACACAAAAACTCCATCTCAAGACCTAATATATTAGAGATATAATACATAAAATCATCAAACTATATTACAAAACAATGAGCTAAAAATACTCAAAATAATAGTGCTCAACTTATCCCATATACAAGACTCTCTATGATGTGTTGAAACACACACAGACACATGTAACTCCCTCTTACAACTTATTTATGTGTCCAACATATTTTTATATTATAGTGCTGGTGCAACATGTTTTGGATTTGATCATGTGGATATTTGTATTACCAATATTTTAGATATGTTACCCCATTATTTTTTGTTGGTGTTGAGTTTTTTTTTTTTTGAATTCTTTCCTAGGCGGTTGTTTTATTCATTTTGAACATTCAATTTGAACTAAGTCTTAGTTCAAAATTGCAATTTCATTCTCCACTTGCACGTATTTTCTTTTACAACTTCAATTTGGCTAATTCATCCTATAGGTGATCTTTTCAAGAAATTAAATTTGAACCTTGAACCTCTTCGACTTTGGCTCAAAATTCAAAGTTCAAAATTAAAAAGAGCAAGAAAAAGTCTTTTGGTCTAGGAAAATCAAAGAAGTCGTTGTGTCTATGTGTCATGAGCCTAGTTGGAAATTTTTGAATTGGAACTTTAAACTTCTTCTTTTTATGGTTCAAAGTTCAAAATGTAAATATCGATGAAGGTATATAGAAAAATGGGAATTCTCTATGGCCAAAACTGGAAATAGAGAACTATGAAGGCAGAATATTCCATGCATTTCAAAATTTAAAGAATCTTTTTGGGAAAATTAATCATGTGATATTGAGGTTTAGTGGTTTGAAATGACCAAGAATTAATGTGATGTTAGTTACAATATCTGGGTAAAAGCACACTTAGGTGTCAGCTTTTAGGCTAACTTATCAGCACAAGTGAATGTTAGTATTTCTAACTAAAAATTAATTTTGGTCAAACATATGGTCTAGCTAGATTCATTCTAGCTAAGTTAGATAAGTGCTTTACCTTTTCCAATTGGAAATATCTATTAAATGCATGTTTTATACCACTTTGGGTCCAATTACCATAAAAATAAAATTATTTCAGAAAAGTGGCATTTCAATAACTCCTAATCTTTTTAATGATATTTTTTTTAAAATAAAAAAATACCCTTTTGTAGAGATCGGAGTCAAGAATATCCCCATATAGATTTTATAGTGTTTTAATTAGAAATATTTAATTATAATTAAAAAATATTACAAGTAGGTATTTTAATAGTCAAGGAGATGTTGATTCGGAGAAAGAAAAAAATTGTAAATCATATTAAATAAATTTGAAAAAAATATGGTGCACTAGAGGAGAGAGTCATCTTCAAGAATATATATATATATATATATATATATATATATATATATATATATATATATATATATATATATATATATATATATATATATATATATATATATATATATATATATATATATATATATATATATATATATATATATATATATATATATATATATATATATATATATATATATATATATATATATATATTTTATTGGGATATATTTGTTATGAAAAATATATTACAAGATGAAAACTGTCAATTTCAGTGAGTTAGAATTTGAATTGTTAGAAAAGAGAAAATATATGTCACAAATCGATTTTTATTTCTTCATGCACTATCTATATATGTCATCTATGACATATTTTGAAATTAGGAGAAAAAATGTTTATTTACATATAATTTTTTGGGTGGGAACTAGTCCCCTAATTTTTAGCATTTTTCAGCAACTGAATATTGTCTTTAAAAATTAAAAAAACACATGAATTATTATTCAAAAAAAATATTAAGAATATTAATCATAAACTTCATCCATTTTATCACATTTAATTAGCTGACATCATCTTCAAATTCCAAACATAATTGTTATTTTTCTACTATTGAAGTTGAACATCTTTGATTTTGTTAGCCTTTTCCTTTGTAAAAGGGTGACAACTTATTGTGCTTTTACCCATCTTTTCATCATTAATTTTCATGGGTCTTATTAATGCTAGAGCATGTTGAAGATTTAGGAAAATCCTCTACTCTTATTAAAAAAAGGTTAGCTTTTCTTTCCCTTAGCCATTAAGTTATTTCAAGATCAGAGAAGTAGGAAGATGAAGGAAATTACAGTTGTACTAAGTAGTGGAAATTTGGATGAATTCAAGTGAGTTTTATTAAAACCTTGACCTCGCTAAATTCAATAATTTGTTGAAGCTTAGTTGTTTGGAAATTCCTTTTTCATATTATTTCATGTATTTCTTACTAAAAATTTCTTGGTTAAGTAGAGATTACATACAATGAACCATTCTTACCCAAGTTAGGGTACACCTCTAGCCTTGTTAGTTCAGTCCCAAAGATGGGGGATACAACGCTACTACATGTAACTATAGGGGAAATTTCTAAAAGGTTAAAAGACCCAAAAGAAGGTTTAGTTGTAGACATGGTGAATAGAAGGAGATTGATAGAAGTGGAAAATTTTCCCACTATAGCTCCTTGTCCCGACTTAGTACTGGACTGCATGAATCGGTATGAGAGAGACAAAAGGTGTATCTGTAACATCTCTAGAGAATAATTGGTAAAATTAGACAGAGGGACCATTATGGCTGCTATGGGAATTCCTGATAAAGAGTCGTATGAAAATTGGATAATAGTTAAGTCCACTCCTTTTTTTATAAGAAGAAATAGTATAGGAGTAATATTGGGTGACACTAGGTCCTCAAAATATAGAATGATAGCTTGTGACTTCCTAGCCATCTGAATCATGAACATTTCATACATGAGACCAAAGAGTTACTAATTTATTTGAACATGGTAAAAAGTAATCAACACACATTTCACTGAGAGGATTGGATGTTCTTCTATATCCAAGTATTGCTAAATGGGCAGAAATTTCAAGATTGGGGTGAGCTTATTGTAGAAAGATTTCTTGAAGAGTTATCTAATTTCACTAGAATGAGAGGTTTCTACATGTCCTCTTTCCTTTTGTACTTGTTAAATTGCACTAGAGAGTAGATAGTCCCATAAATAAATACCTATGAATACATCCCACTCCTTCAATTACAAATATAGTCTGAGAATTTCAACAAAGTAAATGATATATTTTTCACCCGTCTAGGTTTTGAACTCCAAGGGAAACTAAATAAAATATTATTAGAGGAGGTGGTTCAATTAATTAGCACATATGGCAACTACTTCATCCAGTTAACAAGATTCACATACATAAGGGTTGGAGAATTTGAGGATGATTAATTGATATTGCCAAGGTATTTGTTAGATAAATTAGTCCCCACTAAAGTATGTAGGTAGCTGGTGCATATTGACAAGCATCATAAAGGCAAGGGTCCATGTGGTATAACATTTCCTATTGAATTGGATTAGTATTCATGTAAGTCTATTTCTAATGCTCTAAACTTAGAAACAAAGATTAAAATGTTTAAGTTCAAAACTTATATTGCTATATCTAAGTTTGATAGAAAAGGGTTTACAACATCCTATCTTAACATGACGGATGGATTCACACATATTCCCTAGCTAGAAGATTACTGAGAAGATTGTGTAGATAAATTCAAGGTACAAAATTTTTTATGATCTCAATTTACTCTGAGATATATTGTTAGTATGAAACTACCTATAAATATCAAATGTGTTTAAGAGAAGGATTGTGACATGCTAAATCATGATTTCCTCAATGGAGTGTAGGTAGAGCCCTTACTTGAAATCAATTAGACTAAAAAGTGAGAGGATAATTTAAAGGCTAGGACCTTCAATATAATAAGAAGGATGGAGAAATGGTTAAGGAAATTTGTATTAGAGAAACTTCATATGGAAGAAGCTAAAGCCTCTTAAAAGCCCCATGATACCCCTGTTACCTAGACTAGGAATCCTCCTTCTGATGTTGTTATTCATCTTGATGTTGCAGGCAGCGTAAAATCCAAGAAGAACTTGCTGAGGAAAATTAAAACCGTAGTCACGGTTTCCTCCCCTATTAGAGCCACTAGGTCTTGGAGAAAAAGACTAAAGAAAGATCAAGGAAATAAAGAGTTTACAAAATTGGATTCAATGGAAGAAGTGTTGTCGACCATAGAAACCCAAACACTTGATTTTTTATATATAGATCATCTGGAAGCGAGAGGTGAAAATCCTAAAGAGGTTGAATCTATTAATAACATCTTAGCAATCAAAATTTCTACAAATGCTTCCTACTAAAGAGTCATCAAGTGCACCCAAGTGGGTAGAGGCTTCAATAAAAATAAAAAGAAAAATTGTACCAATATCATTATTCTATAATTATATGGTCAGCCAATGCTTAGGGTAGGAGATAAAAACTAAAAACCAAAAGATGGAGGGAATAATTGATAAAGATGACAAGAGAGGGAATTGTTTCGCATAAGTCACAATCCCCACAACTGATAAAAGTATTGAAGAGGTCACAATAGATGATTTCAAAATAGAAAGGGTGGATTTGGGAGCAGCTACTCCAGCTATCGATATCAAGCTCTTAGAATATTGTATGGACAAGATAATTACTAGAACCTAGAATATGAGAAGGAGAAAAGAGAAATGATGTTTTCTTTAAGGAAAATGGAAGATTCCATCCACTCAATATGGAATCTGGATATTGCACCTAGTTCCTAGCTCTATTTGACATTTGATCCTAAGTCACTCAATAATAAAACCATGAGGGATCAAATCCAACATAATAGGATGATTGCAAAGGATTATGTGGACTAATAAGATTCATTTATTGGAGAAGGAAAATAGTACATCACAAATCTAAGGAAAATCTATGAGGAGGAAACAATTTCCAGGTCTAGTCTCTAAACAAAGATAAGCTTATGGGACAAGGAAATACTTCAATGGTCTTTTGTGATTACTCATATTGTAGATGTTCAAAAATATGGCATAATGAACTTCTCAGTGAAGAAACACATTCCTGAATTTGATGATGAAATTTTGTATGTATCAAAAGAGCATTTGGAATAGAGGACCTCTATAATCAAACAGACAATAGAGGAATGTACAGAAATTTCAAAGGAATTGAATGCATTAACTAGGGTAATGAGTGATGATATCAGGTGTATTCAGATTTAGTTGTTCAAAAAGTATGGGAAAACTATGCAAAATTCAAAGGAAATGGTTATGTCCTTTGAAGAAAGGATGCGACTCACCAAGGAAGCTAAGACTCTGATAGCTGAAGACTTTTATAAGATAGATAAAATTGAGTCTATGCTCATTATTTTCCTGGATCACCTTAAGACACATAAAAATAAGGTCACCCAAGTTTGAAAAGAAAATAAAGTTTGGAAAGAAAGAATCACTCATATAGGAGTTCCAAATCATCGAAGTATAGAAAGCTTATTTTTGGAACACCTAGAATGGAGAAAGAGACATGGTATCCCTATAATTACTAGTAGCACCACCTCATCCTCTACCTCACCTCCTTCCTGAATGTGGTCTGAGATTCCAGCCTCCTATTGGCTTTTTGTAGTTATTTTGTTATTGTCTCATTGGTTGAAATATTCTTTTTTTACTAGACTCTTGGATAGAGTTTCTTATAAGTATTGTTATTCAGAACTTATCTCATAAATAGTTATGCCTATAGGTTATTTATAGGGCTTATTATGACTTAGTGAGGGTCGGCCAAATTTTGATAATTCAATAGTTAGTAAGTTACTTCATATTTGCAAATACTTAAAAAACTTTATGGTTTAAAGTATGTTTGTAAACAAGTGATTAATCTAAATATATATTGTAGCTTTAAATGTATTGATTTTGAGTGCATAGATGTAACTTTAGGTGGGTTTCATTTTTTATTGTGATATAATTCTGTGTTACTTTGAGTCGTGGAAGTTATTCAAGTAAAGTTTTAGTAAATTCTTCTCTTTTCATTGCATGGATCAATTTGTTGGATTGATCAATTTGGCTTTATTTTAAGTTATATTTATGGGATTCATGTCATGGTTATGTGTGAGTTCCTTATCCTTTAATACTTTTAGGTCAAAAGTATTATTCGTGCAATTTTCTTGATTTAGTTATTGAAGACATAACTAAAGATCATTCTAGGATGAGTTGCACCTACATATAGAGGGATATGATCATTATGAAAAATCCAAAATGTTATTGATATATTTCATCCCAATTGGGTTATATAAATTAAATTCAATTTATTTCAATCAATTAATTTTGTGAGCAAAAATTTTGTTTAGAAAGAAAGAATCACTCATATAGAAGTTCCAAATCATCATACTGTAGCAAGCTTCTCTGTCGTGCACCTGGAATGGTGCAAGAAATGTGACATCACTAAAATTTCCATTAATACCATATTTTCCTCTACCCCACGTCTTTCCTGAATGTGGTCTGAGATTCCATTTTCCTAGTGCTTTTGTATGTTTGTTTTATTATTGGCTCATTGGTTGAAAAAATCTATTTTTACAAGACTCCTAGATAGAGTTTCTTTTAAGTATAGCTAGTTAAAAATTATCTCATAAATAGTTATGCATATGGGCTATTTATAGGGCTTATTATGACTTAGTAAGGGTCAAAGAAATTTTGATACTTCAGTATTTAGTAAGTTACTTCATATTTGTAGATACTTGAAAAAAATTATTGTTTAAAGTATGTTTTTTATTTGGTGATTAATCTGAAAATATATTGTAGCTTTAAATGTGTTCATTTTGAGTGCATAGATGTGACTTCAATTGGGGTTCATTTGTGATTGTGATATAATTATGTATTTCTTTGAGCTGTAGAAGTTATTCAAGTAAAGTTTAGTAAATTATTCTCTTTGCATTGTGTATATCAATCTGTTGGCTTGATCTATTTGGTTTTATTTCAAGTTATATTAATGAGATTCATGTCATGGTTATGTGTGAATGCCTTCTACCTTAGATAATTTTAGGGAAAAATTATTATTCATGCAATTTTCTTGATTTAGTTATTAAAGAGATAACTGAACATAATTCTAGAGGGAGTTGCACCTACCTATAGAGGAATATGATCATTATGACAAATCCCAAATTTTATTGGTAAATTTGATCCCTTTCGAGTTATATAGAGTCAATTTAGTTAATTTTATTTAATTAAAACAAAGTGACAATATGTTAACTAACACATTTTTGGTGAGTTAGTGGGGTACGAGAAAACCTTCTTTTTCAAAAGACAATATCAGTTGTCTAGATCCATGGGGAAAAATGGTTTTACCCCATGAGAATTTCTTCCCTATTTTATAGCCAAACCTAGGCTTTCAAGACATCCAATAGGATATTATTAGTGATTTGAATATAGTGTCTTAGAACCTAATAAGAAATCCTATTGATTATAGAAGGGCTACCCTAGTTCTTGAAAGATAGGAAGAAATTGTAGTAAAGTTGAGGTTCCTGAGTGAGAGGCAGAGAAGAAGAGAAGCTCAAAACCAAGTGGATAACCTACATTGGAACCCTCTCCAACACCTTGGGAATGAATAATGACCAAATAATTAATCCATTCTTAATCCTCTATCATATCCAGACTGGATTCCAAGCTGCTTTAATCAGATCTCAGGTGAAACAGGGCTTGGTATATCTAGACTTAGAAGCTCTTAAATGGGTCATAGGTTCCTTGATCTAACCCTACCTCATAAGACTAGAAGTAAGCCTAAACCAACTTAGACATCAACATCTTCACCATCATACCATGTTCTAGTCCTTTCAAGAGCACCGACTCCTTTGAACTTCAATCATAATCCATTGAATATTAACCTCTCTTCTATATTTAATGCAATGGTAGAATTTATCCGAACATAATGATCTACCTAAAGGTTCCAAAGATGTCTTACCAAGATTCACCAAAGATGGGAAGGTTTCAATTGATGAATGTTTGAACACATTTAATGTAGCTAGTGGTATCCTAGAATTGCAATATGAGGACATTTCCATGAGGCTTTTTGTACAAACCTTGTCAGAAGGTGCTATGAAATTAAAAGTAATGATGATGAGAACTCTTTGTTGGCTCAATTGACTCAAATGAAAAATGAAATACATAAGCCAATGTGAGATTATGTATAAAAATACAATAAGATTGTACATAAAATTCCCAAAGCTAAGAGGACCACTCTAGAGAATCAACAATGTTTCTTTGTGAACTCTATGCCCTAAACATTGGTTTTCACCTCTGAAGAAGTAGGCTAGATGACTGGAATGCAACCTAGACCCAAGAAATTGAGCTAGAAGATGACCTAATTACTACAGGGAAATGGAGAAAAGAGGTTCAAATTCCCCATTCATAAGCATAAACTTCATCTGATCCTGTAGTCTAGAGGATTTTGACTGACATGATCACCTTAAAGAATAAATTACCAAAAACTAATGTTGTGTATTAGGACATCCCACAAAGGCTTCCAAATCAGCCCACTAGAACCTCTAGAAGGCATTTAGCATTACCTAGTTCTCAACATAAGTTGGCTCTAGAATGGCCTCTAGGTGGAAAAACAAATATGTGCATATTCCATTTGACAGATGATCGTGATGGTAGTATTTTCCCATAGATTGTGCAATATTTTCAAATGAATAATGAAAAAGAGGTAGTGGAAGAGGTTCATGAAGATGAGGCTATTCAAAAATTACCTAGCGACTCTGTAAGTTATTACCTCGAATATGAATCAGATTCTAAAAGGGGAGGTGATATTTTGATGACTTTGGAGGAGCCTTCATGTTCAGTATTAATAAGAAGCCAATGAGGAGAAAAATCATCTCATGTTGTTTCCTCTCTAGAGCCAGTCAACAAGGCGAATGAACCTTTGTATCAAACTTCAAGCAATTCAAAAATTAAAAGTTCAAATCTACCGGACGTCCAAATTTTGAAAATGTTCAATCCTAATCCCTCTTCTTACATTCTTGAGTTTTGTAAATCTTATAAAATAAAAATATCTTTGACTGAGTATCTCAGGCTGAATCCTAGGGAGTTTCATAAGCTTATTAAGTATGTTAAAGGAAATTATTTACAAAAGGAAAATGAAAAGATGGTAAATTTACATTTGGATCAACCATCTTCCTCTACCTAACTAATCCAACTTTAAATTGTTGAGCCCTAGCCTCAAAAGGATACCTCAGCTAAATTTTCTCAGTCCCTTTCCAAGCCCGATCCTTTCTATGAGTCCCTATTTATCCATGGTCACAATTTAAGTAACTATATTATTTACTCTAGCATCTCTAACAAAATAATGCCATCTTCCATGACTAAAGCACTAGACTTTCACCAAAAATTTTGGTCATTACTATTCAATGGAATTTCATAAATTTCCCTTGTTAGGTCAAATTAAAGATGCTCAAGTAGCCCTATCATCTCCTCCTCCAAAAAAGGCTCAAACTAACAATTTTAGTTGCTAATATCCCTACTAGATATGCTATGATGTTAAGTTGCACCTTCTCCAAAGACCTAAGGAGAAAAATTAGAATGGATGGGTCTTCAGCCAGCATCCCGCTAGGAAAATAGATGGTCATCCTTTGACCTAAACTCAAATCAAAATATACAATGTTTCCTTCTGATGACCCTAGATCCCATATTTTGTATGAAGAATCTAAATTTGGTAATTATGTAATCCTTCCTGAACTTGATGTAGTAGGAGTATTTTTGGAGAATCAATTCTTGTGGACCATGGCCTTTGATGAAATTTGTTCCAATGCTTGTTCGAGAGTGGGTGTGATATTGATATCACCTAAGAGAGAGAAAAATCCATTTTCTTTCAAGTTGGAATTCAGTAACACTAATAACATAGTAGAATATGAAGCTCTTTTACTAAGAATTGATGAATAGGAAAGGGATTAATATGTTGAAAATTGTGGGGGATGCAGAACTAATTGTTAAACAGGTATGAAATATCTTTATGGTGAAGAATGATAGACTGAGGCATTATCGCAACCAAGTTTGGAATGAGATTGAGGGTTTTAAATCTTTTTCAATTAAAGAAATACCAAGGGAGTTCACTTCTAGGGCAAATTATTTGGTAGGGTCAACCTCACTCATGATACCACATCTAGATTTAATTTATAATGTGTATAGTATAGATTTGGTGCATTAGCCTAGTATTCTAGACAACTCATACATGTGGCATGTGTTTCATGATGATAAGAAAATCAACCACTTTATGCAGTAATTAGAAAATCAACAACATGCTTTCAAGAGTCCAAATCTAGTTGTTATGAGTTCTCTCTTGATAAAGAGTATGGCCTAGAGATAGAGGTTATTCAGTTAAAGGGTAACAAAATTCAAAAAGGGTTAGTGTCTCTTGAGAAGGTATTTGACAGATGGGATTGTTACACTAGTAGTCACACGGTATACAAAATCTTAGAACTAGAAGCTTATGAGAAGGTGAATATTAGGGAATAATTTGATCCCAAACTAGTGAATTTGGGGCTCCATTGTGCATCTGAGGAAAATAAAATATTTACCCAAAAACTAAAATCCCATAAGGATGTCATTGCTTGGTTTTATGATGACCTAAAAAACTTTAATCAAGTTCAAGTGCAACATCATATACCGCTCAAACTGGGAACAAGCCCTTTTGAGTAGAAATTAAGAAACTATAATCCTAAGGTAGCTGACGCTATTTTTAGGGAGGTATAGAAGATGTTGAAATCTCATATAATCTATCTGATTTACAATTCCACATGTGTGATGAATATCGTACCAGTATAGAAAAAGAATGAAGAAATATGCATATGTGTAGACTTTTGTAATCTCAATTAGGCAAGTTTTAAGGACAATTACCCCCTCCCAGTAATGGATCACATCTTCCCAAAGGTGGTTGGATCAGAGATGATGTCATTGTTGGATGGCTTTTCTGGTTATAACTAGATAAGAGTAGCTAAAGAAGACCAACATAAAATAACCTTGTTGACACCTTGGGGTACATTTTATTACAATTGTATGCCCTTCAACTTAATTAATGTTGGTGCTACCTTTCAGCGAGCCATGAATGCCACTTTCGGTCAACTAAGAAATAAGATTATTGTCATTTTTATAGATGACTAAGTGACAATTTTCTCAAGGATAAGGAGGAACCATCTCAAAGACTTAAAACGTGTGTTGCAGAAGTGTTGAGAACACAACATTTCTTTAAATCCTAAAAAATTAGCTTTTGTTGTTACTAAAGGAAAGCTCTTGGGACACATTGTGTTGAAGGAAGAAATAAGGCTAGACTTTATATGCATAAGAGAAATCCAATAGTTGGCCTTGCCAACCAAGATGACCAAGATGAAATCATTCTTCAGTCAAGTTAATTTTCTCGAAAAAAATTTCTCGGACTTGTTAGAGACTACAAGACCCCTCATGAACCTAATGAGTGAGAATAAAATGTTCTCATGGAATGATGAAGCTACTTCTAATTTTGAAGTTGTGAAGGAAGCAATTACTAAAGCCCCAACATTAAGTCATGCTGATTTAAGAAAAGACTTTATCATTTATTTTAATGCTTTATATCACTCATTATCTAGTATTTTGATGCAGAAAAATGAGGATGAAGAGATCCTGATATCTTTTATGGATATTCTATTGAAGAGACATGAGTTGAATTACTTTCTTGCTGAAAAATTGGCCTTCTTTGTAGTTTAGGAAGTCAACTATTTTAGATACGACATTTTGGACTCACATTCTAGGGTGTATGTACCGAGCACCACTTGTGAAAATATTTCTTATGAAAAAAGAAGTTGGAGTGAATAACAGAGCCACATGGATAGCCAAAATTCAAGAATTTTATTTGGATATCATGCCTTAAAATATGGTCTAAGGGTAGGTTCTGTACAAGATTCTAGCCGAAAGCAAAGCAGATAAGGATGAATTTCCCCTGATACTTCTAGTTGGTCTAACAAATCCTTGGTTTTCTGACATGGGACACTATTTGACTTACAAAGATTACCCTAATCACTTGAACGTAAAGGAGAAGCGTAACCTAAGAATTAAAGAAGCTTAGTATGTGATTTTCAATGGCATACTTTAGAAAAAGGGACTCTACAGTATGTTCCTTACATGTGTAGACAAGGAGAAACAAGAAGCTTTATTGAGATATTTCCACAATGAAGTGTCTGGAGGACATTTTTCATTAATAGTGAAAACTTTTAAAATTTTGAGAAACTATTACTAATGGCCTGGTATGTTTAAGGATGCATACCAGTGGGTCGCTAAATGCGAGGAGTGCAAGTTATTCAGAGGGAAACCATAATTAGTAGCCTTACCACTAAGACCAGTTTTTATTGAAGAACCATTTCAATAATGGGGCCTTGACTTCATAGGTCCCTTGAACCCTCATTTGTCTACTGGGCATACACATATCCTTATTGCAAAAGACTATTTTACAAAATGGGTCAAGGCCATCTTGATAAAAAAAACCACTTCAATAGTAGTCTATGATTTTCTAAAAAATTACATTCTAGTGATGTTTGGTATACCAAATAAGATAGTATTCAACAATTCCATAAATTTCACCTTGAAAGAACTACATATTTTCTTCTATTATCATAGCATAACTCTCTCTCTCATGCCGTAGATTATTACTCGCAAGGTAATGGTCAAGTAGAATCGAGCAACAAAAATTTGATTAATATCATTAGGAAGTTAGTAAGTGGTAATTCTAAGGACTGACATAAAAAGCTATATGAGGCATTGTGGGAGGATAGGACCTCTCCCAAGAGTGAAATTGAGATGACTCCATTTGAGTTGGTGTATGGTGTAGAAGCTCAATTGTCCCCTCCCTTGGAATTATCTACTGCTAAGTTGCAAAAAGGGATTGAAGACAATAATTTTCAAAGCGCATTGGAAAAAAGAATATAAGAAGAGAGAGAACAACTTGTTGATCATATCACAGAACACTAGGCTAGAGTAAAATGGTTTTTTGATTAAAAAGCCAGACCAATAAAATTTATGAAAGGTGATCAGGTTTTTCATTGGGACAAGTGCAAGGAACCTACGGGTGCTCATGCTAAATTTGAATCTTTATGGAAAGGCCTATTTGTAATTAGTGAAGTGCTTGGAACTAGTTCATTCAAGATACAATATCTTAATGGTAACCCAATGCCCATGTCCTTTAATGGATAGGACTTGAAATTATATCAAATATAAATTCTTTAAAGTTTTCCCCTTGTACATAGTATTTTTTTGTACTTAGGTTCAAGGATATTTTATTGTGTAAAGTTTGGCCAATCTAACTCCATAGCCCAATTATGAAACTAGATATCCTAGGGTTCATCCCTTCTCCTTAACAGTCCAGGTCCCCAGTCAGAGTCAATGTTACCCCATTAGTTTTTTGCTGGTATCAAGTTGTTTTCTTTTCAAATTCTTTCTTGACAGGTTGTTTTATTCTTTTTAAACCTTCAATTTCAACCAAGTCTTAGGTCACACTCATGAGTTCATTCTCCTCTTGTGTGTCTTTTCTTTTGTGGCTTCAATTTGGCTAAGTCATCCAATATGTGGTCTTTTCCAAAATTTTAATTTGAACATTGAACCTCTTCCCATTTGGTTCAAAGTTCAAAATTAAAAAGAGCAAGCATAAGTCTTTCGGTCTAGGACAATCAAAGAAGGCGTCACATCTACGTGTCGTGACTCTAGTCCAAAATATTTGAATTTGAACTTTGAACTTCTTATTTTTATGGTTCAAAGTTGAAAATATAAATATCAGTTGAGGTATGTTGCAAAATGGGAATTCTCTATGGCCAAATATGGAAATAAAGAAGTACAAAGGATGAATGTTCTAGGCATTTGAAAATTTAAAAAATCTTTTTGGGAAAAGTAATCATGTGATATCGAGCATAAGTAGTTTGAAATGATCCAAAATTAATTTGATGTCAGTTGCAACATCTTTTCATCATTAATTTATGTGACTCTTGTTAGTGCTCGAGGATGCCAATGATTTAGGCAAAACCTCTACTCTTATTAAGAAAAAAAGGTTATCTTTTATTTCCCTTACTCACTAAGTTATTTCAAGTATAGAAAACTAGGAAGCTAAAGGAAATTACAGTTTTGCTTAGTAGTGGAAATTTGGATTAATTATTGTGACTTTTATTGAAACCCTAACCTTTCTTAATTCTATAATTTGTTGAAGCCTAGTTGCCTGGAAATTCCCTATTCAGATTATTTCTTATTTTTCTCACTAAAAATTTCCTAGTTAAGTAGAGATGACATACAATAAACCATCCTTACCCCAGTTAAGGCACACCACTACCCTTGTTAGTTCAATCCCAAAGATGGGGGATATAGCTCTTCTAAATATAAACATAGGGGAAATTTTACAAAGGTTCAAAGACCCAAAATAAGGTTCAGTTGTAGAGATGGTCAATAGAAGTGGACTAATAGAAGAGGCAACATTTCCCACTATATCTCCTTGTCCTAAATTAGTACTAGAGTGGATTAATTGATATGAAAGAGATGAAAGGTTTATTTATAAGGTCTTTCACAAAAAAAAAGTGAAAATAGATAGAGGGACCATTATGCCTATTATAGGAATCTATGATAAAGAGCTGTATGAAGCCTTGATAATAGGTAAGTCTCATTCCTTTTTCTTAGAGAAGAAAAAATAGTATAGGAGTACCATTGTGTGACACTGGATCCACAAAATACAAAAGGGAAGCTCATGACTTCCTAGCCATCTAACTCATGAACATTTCATACCCGAGGTCAGGGACTTAGTAATTTTTGTAAACATGGTAAAAGGTAATCAACACACATTTCACTAAGAGGATTAAATGTTCTTCTATATCCATGGATTTCTAAATGGGCATAAATTTATGAATTGTGGTGAGATTATTGCTGAAAGAATGCATGAAGGATTAACAAATTTCACTGCAATGATAGGTTTCTACATTTAGTCTTTCCTTTTCTACTTGTTATCTTGCACTAGAGAATGGGTAGGGTTGCAACACAAACCCGTAGTTCCATAAATTAAAATCTATTGAATACCACCCTCTCCTTCAATTGCAGAGATGTTCTAAGAACATCAGCAGGGTAAATGATATATTTTTCACCCAAATGGGTTTTGAATTCTAAGAGAAAATAAACAAAAGAATATCAAAGGAGGCGGTTCAATTAATCAACACATATGGAAGCTACTTCATCCAGTCTACAAGATTCACATAAATAAGGGTTGGAGGCTTTGAGGGTGAACCATTGAGTTTTCCAAGGTATGTGTTAGATAACTTAGTCCCAACTAAAGTATGTAGATAGCTGGTGCATATTGACAAGTGTCTGAAAGGCAAGATTCCCTCTAGTGTAATGTTTTCTATTGAATAGGGTCATTAAATTTCGTTAATTATATTTCTGATGCTTTGAAATTAGAAACAAAGATTAAAAATTTAAAGTTTAAAACTTATATTTCTACATTTAAGTTTGATAGAAAAGGGTTTGCAACATCCTATCTAAACATGAAAGAGAGATTCACACATATTCCCCTGTTGGAAGACTACTGGGAAGATTGTGAGGATGAGTTCAAAGTATAGAAAAGGTTATGGTCTTGCTTTACTTTGAGATAGATTGTTAGTATGAAACTACCTATCAATATCAAAGGTGTCAAAGAGAAGGATGGTGAGGAGGTGTTAGATCCTAATTTCCTCAATGGAGTGTAGGTAGAGCCCTTTCCTAAAATCAATTGGAGTAAAAAGGGAGAGGATAATTTACAGGACATGTCCTTCAATGTAATAAGAAGGACTAAGAAATGGTTGAGGGAATTTAGATTAGAGAAACTTCATACGGAAGAAGTGAAAGCCTCTGAAGAGCCACATGATACCCCTACTACCTAGACTAGGAAAACTCCTTCTGATGTTGTTATTGATCTTGATGTTGATGGCAGCATAAAATCCAAGCAAAACTTGGCCAGGAAAATTAAAACTGCAGTGACAAATTTGTCCTTAGTTAGATACAAGGTCACAGAGCAAAAGACAGAAGAAAGTTTCTAGAAATAAAGAGTTCATAGAATTGGATTCAACAGAAGAAGTTTTGGGAACCATGGAAAGAAAAATGCATGATGTTTTAGATTTACATGATCTGGAAGACGGAAGTAAAAATCCTAAAGAGGTTCAAAATGTTGATAACACCTTAGCTGTTGTATCAATATTGTTGCAAATATCCCCTGCTAAAGAGCTATCAAGTTTCCCAAAGTAGCTAGAGGTTTCAATAAACAAAAAGAGGAAGATTGTTCCAATATCATTGCCAGATAATGAAATGGTCATAAAATACTTAGGGCAGGAGATAAAGACTAAAAATCCAAAGATGGGCGCAATAATTGATACAGATGATAAGATAGGGAACTGCTTCATAGAAGTATTAGTCCCCACAACTAATAAAAGTATCGAAAAGGTTACAAAAGATGATTTCAAAAAAGAAAGAGTGGATTTGGGAGCTAATACTTGAGTCACCGATGTTAAGCACATGGAATCTTCTACGAAGAAAATAATTACCAGAACCTGGAAAGATGAGAAGGAGACAACAGAAATGAAGCTGGTCTTAAGGAAAATTGAATATTACATCCACTCCATTCAAGATCCAAACATTGCACCTACTTACCAACTCTCTTTGAATTTTGATCCTAAGTCACTCGATAATCAAAGCATGAGGGATCAAATACAATTCAATAGAATGATTATAGAGGATTATATGGACTAGTTAGATTCCATTATAAAATAAGGAATAGAGTACACTACAAATCTTAGAAAAATCTATGAGGAGGAAATAGTTGCCAAGTCTAGTCTCAAAACAGAGATAAGCTCATTGGAAAAGGAAAGACTTCAATGGTCTACTGTGATTTCTCAGATGGTAGATGTTCAAAAATATGGCATAGTGAAGTTCTTAGCAGAGAAACATATTCTTGTCTGTGATGATGAAATATTGTATATATCAAAAGATCATTTGGAATGGAGGACCTTTAGAATCAAACATGCAATAAAGGAATGTACAAATCTTTCAAAGGAATTGAATTCATTAACTAGGGTAATGAGCGATGATCTTAGGTGTATTGAGATTTAGTTGTTCAAAGAGGATGGGTAAACTGTGCATAATTTAGAGGAAATGGTTAAGTTCTTTGAAGAAAGGATGTGACTCACCAAGGAAGCTAAGACTCTGACAGCTGGAGACTTTTCTAAGATAGGTAAAATTGAGTCTATGCTTATGATTTCCATAGATCACCTCGAGACACATAAAAATAAGGTCACCCAAGTAAAAAAAAAAGAAAGGTTGGAAAGAAAGAATCACTCATATAGGAGTTCCAAATCATTAGACTATAGCAGGATTCTCTTTTGTGCACCTAGAATGGTGCAAGACATGTGGTGTCCCTATAATTTCCACTAGTAACACATCGTCCTCTACCTCACCTCCTACTTGAACTTAGTCTGAGATTCCATATTCCTATTGGTTTTGCATGGTTATTTTATTATTGGCTCATTGGTTGAAAGAATCTGGTTTTACTAGACTCCTGGATAGAGTTTCATTTAAGCATAGTTAGTTAAAACTGATCTCATAAATAGTTATGGCTATGGGCTATTTATAGGGCTTATGATGACTCAGTAAGGGTTGACCAAATTTTTATACTTCAATAGTTAGGAAGTTACTTCATATTTGCAGATACTTGAAAAACTTTATGGTTTAAAGTATGGTTTTGATTTGGTGATCAATCTGAATATATATTGCATCTTTAAATATGTTCATTTTGAGTGCATAGATGTAACTTCAGTTGGGGTCCATTTGTGATTGTGATATAATTTTGTGTTGCTTTGAGCTATTGAAGTTATTCAAGTAAATTTTGAGTAATTTTTTCTCTTTGAATTGTGTAGATCAATGTATTGGCTTGATCTATTTGGTTTTATTTTAAGTTATATTTATAGGATTCATGGCATGGTTATGTGTGAATGGCTTAGCCTTTGATACTTTGAGGTCAAAATTATGATTCATGCAATTTTCTTGATTTAGTTATTAAAGAGCTAATTGAAGATCATTCTAGAGGGAGTTGCTCCTACATGTAGAGGGATATGACTATTATGACGTATCATAACTTTAATTGACATATTTCATCCCAATTGGGTTATATAGAGTCAATTGAGTTAATTTCATTCAATTAAAACAAAGGGAAAATCTATTAACTAATAAGATAAAAACTTCACAATCCATCATTAGGGTAAGAGAGAAAGAGAAAATAAATTTCAAACAAAGAAACTCCATGTTTTTTATATTTCACATTTTAAAATACCCAAATTCAGAGGCCCATAACTTTTGATCCATTAGTCTAAATGAATAAACATTTGAAGTACTAGAAAGACCATGAATTTCCCTATAAATATCTAACCTACTATGTTAGTAATGACCACTTTTGAGCTCAAAATGTTTCAAAGACATTGAAAGTTGACTTTGAAACTTTCAAATAAAACTTCAAAAAATAGAGACATTAATATCTTCAGGTCTAGATATGATCTTGTAATGAAAATTTACCAACATTCTTTTTTAGCCAATCTATATTTTTGGCTCAAAAATTCTAAACCTATCCATTATCAAATGTAAAATTATTATGAATATCAACCTTATGAAAATGCATGATTGAGAGACCATCTTACTAACATATATATCTATATCTATATCTATCTTACTATCTCTCCTCTTTTCTATTTTTTATTAATCCCTCTCTCCTCTTTCTGTATCTCTTTACTAATTTTAGGCTCAATTTTTAATTAAAATATATAATTAGTTTTAAAATATATATTTTAATAATAATTTAATAAAAAATAATTAATTATATATTTTAATTCAAAATAGAATAATTACTATAGGAGATTTTTAATTTTTAAAGAAATAATTTAATAACTTAATTCTATTAAGTTAGTTGTAATCAATTTAATGAGAGTTTTTATTTATTTATTCTTAATATAAGATATATTTAATTATTATTTTTATAAATCTCACCAAAAAAAAATCTCTGTGTGTGTGTGTGTGTGTGTGTGTGAGAGAGAGAGAGAGAGATGCTCATCAATCTATTTTTTGACATTTATAAAAAATTAATTGCATATATTATACAAATAATAAATAAGAAAACACTCTCATCAAATTAATTATATAGAATTAAAAAAAATTATTGATTTTCTTCCCCCCACATAAATGTCTACCTCTATGAAGCCATCTTCTCCTTTTCTCCCCCTTCCTCTTCCTAGAATTGTATGTACTTCTCTTTACCCTTCTATCTCCATCTCTCCATATTTCTTCTTCCATCTCTCCCTCTATCTCTCCATCTATCTTGACCCATGCATCTCTCTATCTCTCTCTATTTAACACTTCCTATATGAATCATATCTTTCTAGCTCACTCTCTCTCCCTTTTTATATAGTTATCTCTTCCCTCCCTCCATCTCTACCTTTATGTGGAAACATAATTGAACCTATTGATATTATTTATAATAGGAACCTATTAACATTGGACCTCATTTAAAAAATGTATAACATAAAAAAGCCAAATGTTCGTTTCCTAATTCACCTTCTTCTTCACCGTAAGCATTAGACACCAAGGTGTGTTTGCTAGCCTTAATTCATTTGTTATCGTCAGGCTACTTCGTATGAACTTTCTCCTTTGGTAGGTTATATGAGCTAGTGCTAACTTTCGTATAGGCTAAATTATGTCTTCATTGAATTTACAAAATCTAAGTCATTTTTTTTTTCCTGGGAAAGTAACTTGTCTTTTACGGGGGATCAATCTTCTAGAAGCATGAGATGGAGGATGTTTCGAAAGAACACTAGAAAAGTAAACAACGAAATACAAATAATGTAAAGCTTTAGCGGTCCATGTTGAAAAAGATATGGGCCTTTCGCGGGCAAGAATGAACTTTCCTGTCCGCGTCTTAAAGGCTAAAGTTGATACAGACAGGGCGCTGGTTCGTGGTCAATGTATTTTCAGGGGCAAAGAACTTTCCTCTTCGTTTCTTAAAAGCTAATATTGACAATGACAGACCGTTGTTTCCTGATCAACTTTTCTCTTCGTTTCTTAAAATGGGCAGACAGACAGCGCTCTTTCCTCATTTCCGTGTAACTTTACGACTTGCCGGCTGCAATGTAAAACGGAGATGACATCGTGATGAATAAGGAGCTTTCCGCGTATTTTATGAAACTACGTAATTGTCAGTCCATGCTCTTTCTTCGTCTTGTAATATTTTATGACAAACATAGATGAGATTAAAAAAACAAAAAAGCCTAAAAAAACATAGATGAGATTCTGGCGAGTAAGGAGCTTTCCCATTACTTTCTTACAAGTACGAAATTGCCACTCCACGTTGTTTCTGCATTTTCATGACTTGTAGGTCACGTCGTGTACAATTTTATGAATTGTAGATTGCAATGTGAAAAGGCGAGATCGTGGCGAGCGGGAAGCTTTCCCAGTTGTTTCCTCATGTGTACAACTTCATGACGTAAAACCAGAGGTGAGATTGTGGCGGACAAAGAGCTTTACACGAACCTTCTTGGAATGTAAAACAGACATCGGATTGTGGTGGGCATCTTTATTTTTAAAAAAGCTAAAGTCGATAGTCTGCATTTTTTGCTCCTCGTGTACAGGTTGACGACTTGCAGGTTGCAATTACACCGAAATAATTCACAGGAACGGGAAATGGGTGTAAATGCTATCCATGGGAAACATTGGCGAAGGTGGGAGAAAATAGTGAGGGCCCGTTTTTGGCAACTGGGATCGGGCAGAGATCCCAAGCTGCAAAAGTTGAGATCATGCCAAGTAGACAGGTGGGTCCAATTAACGCAAGCAATGGGTTCAGGTTAGTTTTGTAGGATTTTTACGTGGAAGGTGTTGAATAATAATTTCTTTTCAAGTTTGAAGATCAGATAAGCTGCCTGGAAACAGAGCAACTGTGCTTAAGTCACATCAAGAGAAGATTCCACGAACATCTCAGTGCATCAACTCAACTTTTTCTTTTGCCCAGCTCAACC
This sequence comes from Chamaecyparis obtusa, assembly GCA_027943335.1. Lineage (NCBI taxonomy): Eukaryota > Viridiplantae > Streptophyta > Pinopsida > Cupressales > Cupressaceae > Chamaecyparis > Chamaecyparis obtusa. Next base: position 4,725 of record BSBK01013144.1, on the reverse strand, counting down.
TGGTCGGTAAGAAAACAAATTAAGACTTAATGTGCGTGAAATTCACTTTGAGACTTCTGTAAGTACGTGACTCTTTCTCAGCGTCTGAATCAAATCTTTCTTATGACCAAACTATTCAAATCTTTTATCATCTCTAATACTCCAAAGAATCTACAATTATATTAAATAAAAAAATATTGAATATATTTATTTAAAATTAATTTTAAAAATATTATAAATTAATTAATTAATTAATTTTTAAAACTATACTTAATCTATCCATCCACCCCCAAAAAAATTATTTTAACTCTGATGTGAAAGAAAGATTATTGTATAAGAGTAAAAGGGTTTTATTTGTTTTTAATCTTATCCTAGCTGAAATTAGTAAATTAAGAATATATTTAATTATATATTTAATTTTTAATATAATAAATAATGCTCATTCCAAGTTGGCATATTAACTTTAAAACTATTTTGATCAAGCTTTTATGTAAGTGTTATCTTACCCCTTATAAATATCAATCATGCAATGATGATAATCGGTTGTAGGTACAGTTGACAATTTTGCAGAAGGTGATGCTAACTAGAAACACCACCGGACTGATAGTACCTCAAGAATGGAGTATCATCGAGTATGGATGGTATCTGGAAGATGCAATGCATGGTGGTGGGACAGGGGGAATATGTTGGCTACGTAGTCGGCTCCTAGAGGGAGATGCATCCAACTATAGCGTTCCAAACATTTCATGTTTCTTATTTTGCAATTTGTAGGTTAATGTCTTGACCATTTTCTTTCTGTAAATGGAAGAACCCTAATAATATTTGTTAGAGAAGTTGAGGGAAGAGGATCAGCTATCTGACTCTCAACTATTAATTTTAAATATGCCTATACCTGAACCATATGACACATTGGTTGTAATTCACATTATGTCTTTGAGGTTGGTGGTTTGGCATTGCCTTTTCGATGCTTTGCAGCAACAACTTGTGGAAACCTTTTAATCTTTTTTTTTGGGTTGAAATGTTTTAATTTCTCCTCCTCTTACATTGTTGACCTCGAGCTTGTATTTTGATAGCATGGTTGCAACGTTCGTACCTTTCTTGTTGTGTATGTGACCTAGGGTAGTGATTACAATTAGGGATAGCCATGCATCAGTTATACTCATATGGTTAATTTTAAACTGACAACAGATTTGACAAGCTTTATGATGGAGCATAGACAACAAGAAATGTTACTGTACATTGACCTATGGAAACATGAAACCATAAAATTTTAAATGCCTTCAGCATAATTAAAATATATATTATTTTAAGTATTAATTAAAAGAGTAAAGTGACATTACTATCTACTTAGAAACTACCATTGTAACTCCAACACTAAGAATATAATAAAGAATCAAGATAACTATAAAATTAATTATATATAATAATATAAAATTTATCTTTTACAATTATTTATTTATGAAAGTCTTCCTGTATTATTTAAATATTTCTTATTATATCAAATCTAAATGCATAGTTTTATATAAGCTCTTCAGTATTAATACTAGGATGTATCTATATTTTAAGAATCTATGCAAATTATGATGAGAGATATATTTCTCCATAGGATGTATGTTTTGTCAATTGACAAAAAATGTAATAATTTCTTGTACATTTTTCAAGTTTTTCTAAAAAGTTGAATTTTATCCTTTTCTATTTAGTGTACATGACACTATCTAAATTCTCTAAATATGGAAGGTGTGGACATGTAAGAAATACCCCTAATTAGAATAGGCCAATTGAGGCCATACATTGCAACCAAATGGATGAAGTGAGGAGGATGTTTATGAAATGTCACCAAGAACAAAAGGTTGTTCCTAACCTAATGGTGGGTTAGGTGTTGATTACAACTTAGAGGAGGGAGGTGGAGGTGGAGTTGGATACGGCAAGGGCAATTTATTTTAGTTTCAATATATAAACTAATAGTGGGTTAGGTGTTTGTTGTAACTCATAGGTGAGGGTAGAGTTGGATAATGCAAGGAAAATTTATTTTAGCCTCAATACATAGACTAATATTTTATATAATATTAGAAGGCTACTCCAACCATTCATACTATATAATAGGTGTTATAACAAAATTTTTTCTAACCAATAGATAAGTCCCAAAGGAAAAGGAGGTTCCCATTACCATGCTTGAAGCTCTAAATACTTCTTATTTCTCATTCAAACATTGACTATTGATTTCAAACACCCATTAAAGAAAATGAACTGAGATTTAGGTAGTGTTCAAAATATTTCAAGGGTTAAGCACAAAGAAAGGACTATTAATCAATAGGGCCTTGGCTTGACCATTAAAATTAACTTTTGATGCAATTCCTTATAGGATAATTCCAACATTTGAATGGTATTTGTTACAAGTAGTGGTTGCCGTTGCACCAAAAGATCGACCTGTTAATGCCCGATACAACCACTAGACTTATAGAAGACACAGGAGGCTGTTTAGACCATGTCATGAATCCCGAGGAGAGCGGTGGAATTTTTTCCAACAATCTCCCCCTTAGCATTACCTGAGGGATTCAAACTTATGACCAAGCTCTGATACCACTTGTTACAAGTAGTGGTTGCCGTTGCACCAAAAGATTGACTTATTAATGCCTGATACAACCATGACTTATAAAAGACATAGGAGGCTGTTAGACCATGTCACGAATCCCAAGGGGAGTGCTGCCATTTTTTTCCAACAGTATCCACATTAAAGAAATTTTGCATGCCCACCTTGTGCTCATACATATGATCTCATGCTTGGAAAACAAGATTGTAATGAGATAAACTATTGGAAATGATCAAGCAATGGTATTATCTACTTGGATATCATTTCACTAGATGTGCTTAGATGTGTTTTGATTGAGAGACCATTTTAAAAAACTTTAAAAACCTATGAATACAAACTCACTATAGTTTGGGCAAGATTTAATCTCAATAAAAATAATCATTTTCAATGAATCCTCACATGTTTTCCTTCTATTATATTGTATCTTTAATTTCTATTAATTAGTATCCTTATAGTTAGAAGATATTTTTTATGATCTTTGTTTTTGTGGTTTATATGCATAATCACCAATGCTAGATGATAAGTATCTCATATTGAATAAACTAAACATTTCATTAGCTAATTAGTTTATATCATAATGAGTGAATATTGGATCTACTCCTCATGGAACAATAAAAAATCTTGACACAACTTAAACTAATGTGTTATACCCCAAATGTTACATCTCTTATTTTTTGAGAACCATTATAGAATTGTCCCTGAGCTTGGATATAATGTGATAGAATAACTTCCCTTTCTAGGCTCTCCATTGTGATACTTTCACATCAATAATGCAATATGTTTTTCACTTAGCCTAAAAAATGCTATTATCATTGATCTCTCCAATTGAGATGAAGCCTTGAGAATAATAATGAATCCTACTCGTATAAGGTTACTTTGATGCAAGAGGGACATGTTTAAATGTTGGTCTAGATATTATCACCTCTATCACTCTAGAACCTTCTTATCCTCAAAGAGCTTATATTAACTGTCAAAATGTTTTAAGATAATATGATGTTTGTTGGTTAATAGATTGATCTTTCAAAGATTTTCCAATTTAGACTCTATGTACCCATAAAGACTCAATCTTCTACTCAATAGTTGGGTAAACAAACTAATGGCTTCCCTCTTAATTTTATTATAAAGGTCGTGAAACCACAATAGTGGGTTACACTTGTTTGTAAACTTTGACACGCAAATGTACATTCTAAAAAAAACTTCGCATTCGTACGCCTTTTGACACTAAACCATTAAATATTTGAAGATGATGTAAATTAGATTCTTTTGGAATTTTCTATGTATATTATAAATATAAATTTTTTATTTTTTTGGAATTTATTTGAATCCATTTTTCTATCTCCCTCAACAACTAGTTTTTTCCTATAAACAACATTTTTAAAGAGCGACACTCACTTGTTAAAACATAATTTTTTTTTTTTCTAAAATAGATATAAATTTGGTTATTTTGAATTTACTTTTTTAACATTCATTTATAATTATTGCAATTGAATTCATGAATTTACTCTTAGTATTTCATATTTATTAATGATTGAAGTTGACTTAACTACAATTTTGACATACGTTCATTTTTTAAATTGAAAATTGTTGTGTATGTGTTGAATTTCAATTTATTTTCTGTTAGAAAGAGAGCTTCAATACCTAGTGCATAGATATTTTCATAATTCTTTTTCACTTGTTTACTATTTTTCAATAAGCATTGAACACAAAGGTCAATATTTTGTGAGAAACCTATATTTAATTAATCTAAAAAACTATACATAATAAACTCAACACATATAAAACCATAACCATTGGAAATATCATTTTGATTACTTATATCATGCACCTAGGTTTGTCAATATTGTTTCATTGAGCCCTCAAATGAAGCTTGAAAGGCTAGAAAACTTCAACAAATGCAAGAGTTTTGGGGTAGCAATTTTCAGATGATTTTAATAGAAACTATGTTGGATAGAAGGGGTTTCAATCGAACCCCCCCTTCAATATAAAACCATTTCTATTGAAATTCCTCAGAATTCCATCGAATTGAAATTAAAATTTTGGGAACTTTTTATCGATAATGGTTGACAACTTTTGATAGAAACTCTAGTTAGGCAATTTAATATTTATTTTTTTAATAACAGTTTCATATAAATAAATAGGTTTTTAAAAAAATTTGT